>RXPK01000063.1:1968764-2184660 GCA_004143645.1 Protaetia brevitarsis
TTATGTATGTAGTTAGAAGGGGATACACTGCGACTCTAAAAGATCTGTTGTGTCCCCTATTTTTGCTGCTTTACAGCTGGCCTTCCAATCCTATTCCTTTCAGAAAGTGTAGGATGTCAGAGGGCCCCAGTCTAGGTAAGTCTCCCTCTTCGATTTCATATTGCACCTGGGAGCAACGCCCTCGAGTTGCACAGTGCTACGCAGTTTGAGAGGAGGTGGATGGGTGTTTCATCCTGTTCCACCCAAAATCTACATTCAGATTCCTTTTCCAATCCAAGCTTACTCAAGTGTCCTTTCAGTCTACGATGGCTTGAAGTATTCCTGTTAATATGCGAACGTTGTTCTTCCTCAGGTTGATGCATTCTGTAAACCTCTACTGGTTATAAGTTCCCAGAAGAATTTTACTTTGCCTCATTCCCTGGAGATTTTCCCAGTAACTGGATTTTCTCTGCTCCATTTCCATTTTTAGTTTCTTCAGTATTGTACTGCTACTTAACCCGCAGAAGGGTTCAGGCCCTACAAAAGGCATTCCAGCCCTTTTTTTTGCGAGGTTATCCGTGATTTCGTTTCCTTCCACTCCTGTGTGACCCGGAACCCTCAGGAGGGTTACTTTAATTCTTTTGCCTAGCTCATTTAGTTTCCCTAGGCATTTCCAGACCATCTTGGAGCTGATTTCATATGAGTTCAGCGCCTTGATGGTTGCTTGACTATCAGACACGATGATAATCTCCTGCTTCCGATAGTTCCTATCCATAATGAACTGAACGCATCTTCCAATAGCGTGTATTTCCGCCTGAAATATCATTCCTTCCTTGACCATTCTTAGTGCGGTTCTTTTCGCCACGCCCTCTACTACAATGTGGAGGGGGGGAAGATCCAATACTACTTCTATAGCTGCTATTGGGCAGGTTCTCATAGCCCCCGTTATGCAAGCACATGCTAATCTTTGCACTTTCGAGAGGTTAATTCTAGCGGTGGTCAGATTAGTTCTTTTGCTCCATGCTACTGCTGCATAGGTGATGATCGGTCTCACTATCGCTGTATACATCCAAAGCAGTATTTTTGCGTTGCACCCCCAATTTTTCCCTGCAAAGTTTCTGCACACCATCAGAGCTCTTTTGGCCTTGTTGGTTACTTCAAATTCATGTTTGTTCCATAAAAGTTTATTGTCTAAGGTAAGGCCTAGATATTTAACTTCCGCTCTCCAGTCTATATTTTGCCCATCCAGTTTTATGGTTCTAAGATTGGATTTTCTTTTCCTGGTTATTTAAGTGTATTAATCACTACTTCAAGTTCTCCAAGTTACTCGGACAAATGCAGACATTTGGGACTGCGACCATTCGCTATACTGTATTATATATCCGCAAAACCATCATGTACTCCAAAAACTATGCATATACGTTAATAGGAATTTCTTTATCAATGATGTAAAATAAGACATTTTTCAAGAGAAACAGACACAAACATCTTCCACAAGTCCCCAAAATCCCGGTATTATTTTACCAAACATAATTTAAACATACTATTTTATTTGCCTAACTGCTACAACCTGCATACATAGATTTCGTTACTATCTTAAAGAATTTTCTTTGTTCTCATTTCCACTAGTTACAGCTATGTAGATCGGTAGTGGCGGGCATGCGGGTATTAAATGATTTGACGAGAAATCCCTTGCTAGAAAACCCGATTGATTTAATGCACACGGATAAGCATACAGTTCGTATTTTTCTGAATCCCTGATCAAAGGCGTACGAGACGGGAAAATTTTGCGATGGCTCGATCGGATTTCGTCGACTCGATATCGGAGTGAGGGGAAAGACAGGGACGGCGACTGTGGCGCAGCGCACACAGGGGAAACACCCAAGAAAATTGCACGACGTATATTTCGCTTTGAGATGCACAGCGCTTTGTAATATCGCGTTTAAACAGTTGGATATTTTATGAGGAGCGCTCGTATAATCACGGAAAACCTCGTTGAATAATAAATATCTACTGGCATCTCAGTGTATTTATATTGGTATGCATTGAACGTATGAAACTACAATAGACGAATTTGAATACAAAGCTTTATTTGTGGTTACATCTTCTATTGCAATTTTTATCGAAACCTTAACTACAAGAAATAAAGTGTGCTGTCGAAATAACGGTAGTGGCATTATGTCTTCAATATTACTCAAACAATGTTAAGCAGTCAGTAAATATGTATCATTCTTTTATTCATTTTTTATTTCCGCACAGCCACAATTTTACGACAAATTTTATTAGAATTTTCTTTAAAAAAGATATTTTAAATTGGACTGTACTATTTGAATATACATACATTTTATGTTTAATTTCAAATAGATATTAAATTTTATGTATTTTTACCGATCTGTTACATTATCCAAGAATTAAATTACTGGTAAAAACACCTAAACAGCACACAAGAAGATATTACTACCTATATTAGGAAAACTAATCAACATGTCGTCTGCTACTGTTTGTCTTTTTATTTGGATTTTTTTTGTGTTTTTGTCGTTGATTTTGGGAATTTCTCTATTATCGTTATAAATACATCAAAAACATGAACTGAATTTAAAACATGATAATTGTGACACCAAAAATGAATATATATTGCGGTGTTTCATAAGAGGAAAGCTACCAACCATATTAGATGTAATTATTATTTTATGTACGCACCTGTTTGTAAGTCCAGTATAATTTGAATTAATTCGCATTAGTAGTCATGGAAATTGAATATAATTTATCGTCTGGCAACTGTACGATATCCTGGTATCCTAGGTTTCCACTTTACTTGAATGGGGTAGTGACTCAATGTAATTCTTTGAAAGAAAATGAATAAAAATCCCTAGTTACGGAGGGTTGTTGATAAAAGAATCTTCGAAAAAAGCTGTTTTATTTTTCATCAAGTGTAATGAATTAAACCATATTCCTGTGATATATCTGGTATTGAAAGGGATCTTCTATGTAAATTCATGTAATTAACTTCGATCTGAAAATATACAGAACAAACATCAAGATTGTTCGACATTATAAGAAATTTGTGCTGCGTTTATTGTACCTGGGTACATTTTCTATATAAAATCATACATGTCTCTGCTGTTTCGAGTGTAAGATACACTTGGCATGCTGTAAAGGAGGTTCGTTGTCCTGGATTTTATGATACCGATGTTATTCTCCAGATCTGAACTTTTCTCTGCGAACATCTAAGTTGATCCGTTGATTGTCACTACAAGGAAATCCCATCCTGAAGTACTCTGGCGTCTGTGCAAACCGATAAACGAGGTATCTGGTCAAAGCATTGTTTAAATTTTTGTATAACTTTTATAATATTTTGAGATTAGTGTTAATTCTTGTGAGATGTCGGTTGATTGAAATTTTTATTTGTATAAGTTGGTAGGCGTGGTTGCTGGCTTTCTTTTCTCTTATGATAGCGCGGGGTATTTAAAAGTTATTTTGAGAATTAAAGAATCGAAATATTTACTGGATAATTGATAATATTTGTTTTGAACATTCGAAATAAGTATACTCACCTTGGGTAAGAGTTCTCATACTCTTTATATGTTTTGATATAAACTTGATAAGGTAAAGTCAGGTAAGTGTGTAGTAAAAATGTGTCACTGCTCACATAATAAGACATTTTGATAAATTTTACACATAGGAGTACGTAATATATGCCCAGTTGTAAGCCTTCAATAGATAGGCCTTTTATTATTATTATTATCAACGGTTTACTAGAAAAAAAAAGAAAATTTAAACAGTGTCAATACTACACACTTACCCAGCAAAACGGGGCAAGTGTGAATCGTTCCGCATTTTATATATTAATAGCATTATCTTTTAGTGTGCTTAGTAGGTCAAGTGTGTAATACTATACTAACGCCTTTTAATAAGGTATGATAAATTTACGAGATATCTAAGTTATTACACGTCAGCAGATGTGAATTTTTTATTTGTAAAACTAGTATGAAGTTTAGTACATTAGTAATATAACAGAGGACATTTAAAAATAAATGTAGCCAACCTACACACTTGCCCCGGTTACACACTTACCTGACTTTACCTTAATAAATTATACAAGTTATTCATAGTTATACTGTTTAATTGATGAAAGCTCATTTGATACATTGAATTATTAAGAATTAAATTATAAATTTAATATTTAACAAAGTAAAAGCATAATAATATACAAGTTAGGGATTTAGAAGACTTCAGCTGTACAGCCACAAAGGCAGCAGGTTCACAACTGGAAAAATAATAAAGATATAACTACTCATTGGTTAGTAAAAGGGAGATCACTAGTGCGCGTGATCTGGAGTGGTAAACTTTGGATATCTTGGACATATACGATATTTTATAACCATCTAGTGGATTGGGATGTGTGGGATTATTGTGTCTATTATTATAGGATTTAAAAAAAAAAAAAACATTAGCCGCGCAAATCTATTATAGAAATCACGATAATATATATTGCTATGGTAATTTTGGTCTTTAATGTTTAAGCCGTCATTTACAATCCCAGCACAACGGAAGCCGAGGTATAACTTGTGAACACTTTTACAATACTTTTTTGTTAATCGCAGAAGTATTCTTGGAATAACCATAAATAACTTAAGTTGGTAATACGGAGAGCATCACCTGATTAATTGATTTAAAAATTAAACTGTCAAATATTATGAAATTGTTTAAATGGTTTAAAAAAAGATTAAATTCCTTGGTTTATTTATAATTAACTTTAATATAAATATATGACCATGCTGGAACAGATGACACAAAATATATTAATGAATTATCAGACCGATACATTTAAGCAGCTACTTCTATTAATAAGAAATCGAATAAAGTCAGTTGCAAACAGAAATAATGCAGTCAGTATTGAAACTAATATGTTACAAACATTGAAATTTTACACTACTGAGAGTACCTATATTATTGATAGTGATGGGAATTCTCGACTTTAATTGTCGGCACTTTCTTTTTAGTTATTTATTACCTTATTTAGGTGTTGTTAAAGTTTTGAATTTTTATAATTCTAAAATCCACACAATAAATATGGATCTGGACTCTAAACATTGTATAGATATGGTGCAAATAAGAGTGTTAGATATTCTAACTGTAATAACACTTTAAATTGAATTTTAATTATGTATAGGTTGGTATTATCTTAAGAGGCGTGGTTTAACATATGGGATACCGGGAAATTTGAATATTATTTTTAATTAAATTCAAATTTAATAATTCAAAATATAGTATTTATTGGTTGATATAAATATTGAAAATAAGTGTACTCACCTTGAGTACGAGTCCTTATGCTTTTTAATTTTGTAACCTGTTATTAAACAATAAATTAAACAAGAATAAATATTCACTGTCTTTATTAATATAAAAAACATGTTATACATTAAATGATTAAATCTAAACTATAAATTCAATATTTAGCGAAACAGAAGTTCTATATTATACAAATTGATAGTAGAAAAAAGTGCTCGTATAGCCACCGCATCAACCTAATTGCAGCTGATAGAAAAATATAAATATAAATAAACTACTCATTGGTTTATAGAGGAGGGATTACTAATGAGCATGGCCTGCAATTCTAGACTTATATACAGTGAGGTCGTAAATGGTCCCCCCCCCCTGATAACTTTTGAATGGTATGAGATAGAGCAATGAAACAAAAACCAAGTGAAATTAGGGATAATTTGTGATTTTTTGCCTATAGAGATACGGATACTGGATACAACAGTTGATCTTTCAATATTCTCCAAACTGTGGCCTGACTAATATTTAAAAGCAAACGCAATTTTTCTGGTGCTTGTAGTAGGATGTTCCTCATTTCTTCAACTTGTGGAATTCTCACTGTAGATGGGTGCCCGTTATCAGTCGTCCGTTTTTTAAAATTTCCCGTTTCACTAAGACTTTGGTGAAGACGGGTAAATATTGAATTATGCGGGACGATACGGTTCGGGTATCGTTCTTCATAAAGACGTCTAGCAGCACACAATTTCCATTGGCAAGACCTTAAACGAAATGCATATCACCCCATCTCAGCATTCGTGTAATGAATTTTAGGAAACAGAAACTGGCAATAAACTGAATGAATGCTCTGACAACTATTGACAAATATTGAAATGACAAATAAACAATTCTCAATTCTCTCAACACAATAGTTTTTGAAGAACTAACTGTGATATTATATCGTGTTAGTCATAGTTCATAATTTATTATTAAACATTCAATAACTTTAAAACCAAACCGTTTTGGACATATACTCATATGAACTTTTATGATCAAAATATCCTCAGGAATCAGCTCTTAAAGTTTGTCGCATATATTGAGAATCACCCTGTATACATGACGTCATTAGGAATTATAATATATATGGATAATGGAGTTTAAAAATTATATTGCTTTGTATTTTGTCATTTTTAAAAGATTTTCATTAATAGGCTAGTGTTACAACACAATCTAATAATATTGAATAAATAATTTGTTGCGTTAATGACATTTTCCACTCAATTTGCTTACAATAAAAATCTGATCATTACTAGTAAGCTGGGTTTGTTATCTCTGTATTTGATGTGCTAGTTAGAATGATGTTTTCTCAACAACATAAACTTTACAACACATTTTTGTCTGTGTAATGAAAGATTGCGCGTTGTATTACGACACACTGTGTATACATCAGCAAATAACGACTGTTATAAAGTTTATAAAGCTATAGATGCAAGTAAGTGTCCATTAAAGCATTGTCTAAGCTGTGCATTATCGTTATATCGTTATTAATAGCTCGTCGTTACTCTCAACCCGCTTCAATTATTTCAAGAATTAATCCGCCAGTATTTTATTAGGATTATATATCCAGGTGGCGCCACTGCACGTAGAAACTCGGTATATTTAACCGATCAACAGGAACTAATGCCCACGACAGGGGCGGCGTCAGCGGTAACCGTGGGCACAACGGCGCGCCGATATTTCTACAGAATGAATAATGAGCGCCATTCATCTCGTGTCTGCAATTTTAACGCCCACCGACTGTTCGAAAATTGCCTAACAAAACGATCCGTTCGGCGCAGTGGATGTCGCTAGATTCGAAATTATTTATTTTTTTCGCCGTCTCCGTGCGTTCGCCTGTCGGTCTGTTTATCGAGGCTCCGCGTACATTGCGACCGGCATTCCACCGCTCACTGGCGCGAAGATTGATGCTTTGTCAATTGCCGAAAAAAAAAAAAGTGGAACAAAGAGTGTCGATGCTAAATAAATGCGAATGGGAATGAGTTCGTGCGCGTTCGTTTCGAATATTGGATCGATTTTCCGCGCAGATGAAACGAAAATTGATTTATTGGCTCTGCTTACGGCATGAGAGATCCGATTGCGAGAAGTGCCATTGTTCCTGTCGTTTGTTTGTATGAACGTAAATCTTTATATGTTTTAGAAATGGGACAAGAATATTGTTTCCTTACATTTTTTTTTTCAAATGGAATATGTAAAAGTCATTCAACTGTTTGCAAGTGATAAGGGTAAACCTACCTTTCTTGTAAAACACGCCACACTGTCGTGTGCGATACGTTTAGTTGCACTAATCCTAGTGATGGATCAACTTCTACACGATTAAGGACTTCTTTTTTTATATCAGGGATTCTGTCAGACATCCTCCTACCTTCATCTCTGTTTCTTAAGTAGAAGCCTCCACTTTCACTTACAAGGAAACCTCGCGAACTGTAAATCGCAGATTTTGATGAAACGTTGTCAGTTTGTAGACTCCATGGAGTGTTACTCAAGTACGCTTTCCGTTGTTGCGGAACTTCAACCTTGGCGAGTGCAATTCACCCTTGCAATTTGGCCCAAATTTGTTTTTTTCTGAACTTTTAAACGGTAAGAGATAGAAAAAAGTTTCAATGGCGGACTTGTACCGTTTAGTCAGCCCTTTCGAATGGTATAGATATTTATATACAGAGTGTTCCAATAAACGTGGAATGACGTATGTTGTGCTTATTTTATCAAATTTCAGAAATCAATTATAATGGCCTTTTTTATGATCAAATAGTCTAGAGAAAGGTAATTTAAAAAGTTACACAGAGTGTCCACAAAGCAATACATTTTAGCATATTTCCTTATTCTAAAGAGATACTCTGTGTACTGTTATGTGGCTGCATTGTATGTCGAAAATCAGTGTAAACTTATATCAGACGCTAAATGGTTATATGCGATAGTTTTCAAGTTATACGCGTTTGGATATATGTAAGATTATATTATCCCCGACAGCAGGCAGATGAAAACAATAGGTCACATAGTACACTAATTGCTTGCTTCACCTATTTTTGGAGAGATGTGAGTAGCGAACGTCTCACTTGCAGATATTTTTATTTTATCCGCGACAATTGACCAGAATAACTTGACACACATATCCCTCGGTGCAATATATATAAGAACCCAATTTTTATTTAAATTCAGTTCATATAGTTTTGCAGTGGCAGTAGCTAACATGGTTCATATCAATCCAGCAAATATTATTCATCTGCTAATACTTTCATGTAATTATAATGAAAACCAAATAACACAAAATAATCCCAGTGAAATAGAATTGTATGATGCGGTGAGAACTCTAATCGATACAAATGTTCGCAGAAGAAACAATAGAAGCATTAGAATTTGAAGATATGGATCGTCCTCGAGTTATTGAAATAGCAGTTGAAGGCGAGCCTTCATCGTCCTACGATTTATAAGATGCTGAAGAAGAGTATGATGAGATATGCGCTTTGGAAGATGATAATATTACTCCAGATTACAAAAGGAGAGCTGTTGAGTTTTGAACTGATACGAAATCAAAGCGACGATCGTTAAGTTCTGTAAATGGTTGTATGTGATAGTTTTCGAGTTATACGCGTTTGGATGTATGTTAGACTATATTATCCCCGACAGCAAACAAAAGAAAATGTACCTACTTCGACAGATTGTTCCTGATTCTTTTAACATTTCACTGTATATACAAAATAACGGCAGATTACGACTTCAATTTTCATATTCGTACTGTTCGTTGGTAGGTACGCAAATAAAATTATATAATATTGATTTATTAGTTTATTGATATTGGTTGAGTTCATATTGTTTTGCAAATGTGCAGACCAATTATCCATTTTAAACCAATTAAAATAAAAATATCTGCAAATGAGACGTTCGCCACTCACATCTCTCCAAAAATAGTAGAAGCAAGCAATTAGGGTACTATATGTGGCGTATTGTTTTCATCTGCCTACTGTCGGGGATAATATAACCTTACATACATTCAAACGCGTATAACTCGAAAATTATCACATATAACCATTTAGCGCCTGGTATAAGTTTACACTGATTTTCGACATACAATGCAGCCACATAATAGTATGCAGAGTATCTCCTTACAATAAGAAAATATGCTAAAATTTATATTTTTGTGGACTTTATGTATCACTTTTTAAATTATCTTTCTATAGACTATTTGATCACAAAAAATGCCATCATAACCGATTTCTGAAATTCTATAAAATAAGCACAACATACGCCATTCCACGTTTATTGGAACATCCTGTATACAAATATCTATACCAATCGAAAGGGCTGACTAAACGGTACAAGTCCGCCATTGAAACTTTTTTTCTACCTCTTACCGTTTAAAAGTTATTCAGAAAAAAACAAATTTGGGCCAAATTGCAAGGGTGAATTGCACCCCCTAAAGTTAAAGTTCCGCAGCAACGGAAAGCACCCTTGAGTAACACTCTATGGAGTCTACAAACTGACAAGTTTCATCAAAATCTGCGATTTACAGTTCGCGAGGTTCCCTTGTTAGTCGACGATGGCAGCTAATGATAATTTGCTTATTAGGACGCAGACGGTTTGGATACCTTTCCTGATAGGGCCATCGAGCTAGATTTGCGTTTCTATCGCCGTGTCCATAAGTAAAATGAATCTCAGCCATTTCCTGTACTGTCAACCTCATTTTTCTAAATTCTGCAGAATAGAAGAAATTTGGAATTAACAGCTATTGAAGGAAATGCAATAATTTATACTTTAACTTTTTTTTTATATCTATCTGTGATCTTTAACTTTTCGAGTTTTCCTTTAGCTCGGAAGGGACGCGTTGTCGGATACATGTTTATATAGAAGTATAATTTTAACGTCTACAATTTATATTAAAACCAATCCTGAGTTGATCTGTGATAAAATAGTTATTTTTAACAAATATCGATAATCCAGATCATAGTTTTCTAATAACGTTAGTTTTTGCTATTTACGAGTAGATGGCTCTGAATTCTTATAATTCTTTTTATTTTGACGTTTTCTTAACCTCATAGTCATTTAAAATGCCAGGAAAGATCGAATACCTAATTTTGTTTTAAATAATTTGTTTTATTTACTGATTCCAACATACGTACTGCTGTGTACTGACTCAATTGAAAATGCAAAATGAATATTAAAAAATGAAAAATTAAATCAGCTAGCTCAACGGATAACAATTTAAAGGGCGCAAAAGAACACTTAAACTCAGAGTTACCCTCGCCAATTAAAACTTGAATCTAACTACGGAAAATAAAGTGTCAGTGAATAAAATCTGACTTTCCAAAATACCCCAAAGATTGAAAAGGTTTAATAAAATAAAAGAACAGTATTTTTTACCCAAAGGCGTTAATTCACAATCAAAAATTTATTATAAAAAAAAAAACAAGTTAATTACAATTTGCAGAAAAAAAAAATCGTGAACTGAGGGTTCTGGCCTAAATCAAAGCTATGCATGTGATTCTAAATTACAATAGGACAATGCTATTTCCAATATCAAAGCAAAAGATAAATTTGCTCAGGAAGATAATCGTAATTCTTACAATTTCAAACCACGTGGCTTCAAAGTAAAACCAACTAAATTAACCGTGGACAATTACTAATAAATAACAAGAATGAAAACTAATAGCAAGCAAAGCACAACCCGAGATGATTAATAATTAAAAACAAATCAGCAAAATTTAAAAAAAAAAACGCTAAATTAACTCTTTAAACTAAAAATATCTTCCCGAACAAAATAATAACTAATCTTATATCTAAAATGTGCACGCATCAATACAATAACAATTACTATAAAATGAATTCCTTGATTGGCTAAATAAAAGACAATTTCTGCGAATTAAATTACAAAATCAAAATGAAATACAAAATGGCAGCAACGAATTTAAAAATGTATGTACTCACGGTGACAGTCAACCAAGGACACACTTAAATAAATTAAGCAACTAATTCATTAACTAAATCTATTAAAAAAAAATCTACACCTGTGAAAATTCCCTCGAAACATTGACAAAGGCTGAACGGAGTAAACATGACAACATCTGAATTTGCGAAAACCGGGGTTCCAGTCCATAGCAGTACCTATGATCTAAGAATCTTGAAGGTCATAAAACATAGCATTACACTTATATCACGAATAAACAAACATTTTGTCGATATAAACATTGCAAAAGTTCCGAGAACTTCATTCATCATTCCTTCATTTATTTCTGATTGTCATTTTTGAAATAACTCTTATTTTACTAGGCTAAAAATAAAAATTTGAGTTACATTATTTGCCGCAAAATAATATATGCCTGCCAAACTATAAATGACAAATAACATAATAGCCAGTGCTGCGCGAATTAATCATTTATGACAACGGTTAGCCGGTCAAGTCCCAAGCGGACGTTCAGTCCAATACGCCTTAGGCACTTCCATATTTTACGAAGAACATTTTACTCCGAACTTACCCAAGCGCCATCTCGCCACCCTTTCGAAATGAAACTTCCATCCGATTTAAGTCTCAGCTTTTCAGCGCATGATATACAATTATACACATATTTTTTTTGTTCATGTTTTTTTTTAAATTTTCAGCCAAGACTGGCTCATAGTCGGATATTCGTTACAATAAATCAGCGGAATCTGTGCACTTCGGATGACGCCTCCCCTTTTAATACGAAGCGACGAGTCCGGGTGCTCTAGAGCGAACGCCAGAGGTCCGGGCTATTTTTTTTCCTTTCATTCCCTCGAGGGACGCCCCGCGCCACCACCGACGAGCATAAGACAAATGAAACTTCTGCCTTTGATATACCATTTCGTATTATTAAAAATGAGCCAGCTTTGAGAAACGCGGGAGGAAAATATAATCCGTTTGTTTTCTTTATTCAATTAGCGTTGGTTCTGAGGCAATTTTTCTTTTTTTTTTTGCTCCCGCTGCGGTGTTTCTTGTGGGAAATTTGTTGTCGAGTATTCACAATAATGTAATGAAATATCAGTAAGTGACGTGCTCCTGGTATGTTGATAAAATTTTATTTCATTCACGTCTGTGAATAGTGGTAGGTAATACCACAGCATATTTGACAATCAGAATTATTTCTTGGGCTAGCGACTCTTTTGACACAGACCGCACTGGAATAAGGCTGAAATTGTATTTTATGTACAAAGTGAACCAATGTGCCCTGTATATGGAATTTGGTTCACTGATTTATCATGGAATTTGCAATTTTACTCGTAAAATCGTGTAGGAAATCAATTTCTGTTAACGATATTATATTTGTCTTGATTAGCATTATTATTATTGATTAAAATGAAAGTGGATACACGAAAAAAACTGCACAGCGCTGTGCATCGCCAAATATTTTTTCCAGCATTTCTATTAAGCCGCTGAAAATATCTTTTAATTTAAAGGTTTTTTTTGTAATTACATTTACTTTCTAGTTTTGTTCCTTAAGATGTTGAGTGCTTCAATGAAAGTTTAATAGGAGTATTATTATAACAAATAGTATCAACAGTGTATTAAATATTTAATTATATATTATACGATCATGTATTAAATTTATTCTTTTGGTAAACTTTTGTGTTAACATTGTCTATTTCTGTGCTTTGTATTCTACTGATTGCAGCTTGAGAAAGACGAATGTTTTGCCGTTGAAACGTTGCAAACGAGAATAAAGTATGAATAAAATAATATTAAATAAATTAAATAATACTGCTCTTGATTCTAATCAAGACAAATATAAGATAATACATAAAATAAATTTTAGATCAACCTAAATTCTGTGATAAATCGCTTGTACACTATGTTAAGAATCAAATCCCAATGCACAGAGTGTCGTAGTTTGGCAATCAATACAACAAAGTCATGCAGTTGTGATTCGTAGCACATAATAAATTCTTCTAATATTTAATATTTTTTATCTCTCTCAACTTTGGATAAATCCATTGAAATTGTTGAAGCTTTTGCTGAAGTGTTCGCTGCTGCTTCTCAACCTCCGAATATACCAACTCCAACACAATACACCTGTTATTGAGCACTCTCAACCGCTAGATGTAGGTCTTTTTACTTGTGATGAAGTGTTATCTGCAATGAAAAAACTGAAACCTAGTATGATTACAGAACATGATACATTACCATCGTTTTTTATTCACGATTGTGCTCCCGTGTTCTGTCAGCCGCTTACACAAATATTTAACCTTGCTTTACAAAGTAAAACATTTAACATAACGCCGGTTTTTAAGAAAGGTGATCGTAACTACATAGAAAATTATAGGCCCATTACTATTCTCTCGGTATGCAGCAAAGTTTTTGAGATCCTGCTTTACACTAAAATACTTGCTTGTGTGAAGCCTTACCTGTCAAGTTACCAACATGGATTATTTGTTAAAAGATCAACTACTACGGACCTAATAGAGTTTACACAATTTATAAGCGAATGTCTTGATGCTAAGCAGCAAGTCGATGTCTTATATTCTGATTTCAGTAAGGCATTTGACACAATTAATCATTCATACTTATTTCTAAATTATCTTCTATTGGCTTTACCCCAAAATTTATATCATTTATACAATCATACTTACATAACCGATCTTCCTATGTTCAATTTAATGGTTTTACATCTGCTCCATTTCAAGTTTCATCTGGGGTGCCTCAGAGCTCCAACTTAGGACCGCTTCTTTTTAATTTATATATTAATGACCTCCTGGACAGATTGGATTGCAAAGTGTTGGCTTATGCAGATGATCTTAAGATCTATAGTCGTATAACATCTATAACTTATTGCTTAGTTTTGCAGAGGAATTTAGACATCATTGAGGACTGGTGTAATACTAACAGCATATGCTTAAATATTAGCAAGTGTGCGATACTTTCCTACACCAAAAGTATGAACCCCTACATTTTCATATACAGAGCTCACCAGTTAGAAATACCTAGAAACCTACCAATTTAAGGATCTTGGTGTAATTTTCGATCAATACTTAACTTTCTCCCCTCACATCACTTCATTGTGTTCGTCTGCTTCTGCCTCTTTAGCTTTCATTATGCGGTCTTGTAGAGATTTCCGTAACATTTTAACAGTCAAAGTGTTATTTTATGCATTTGTTCCATCCAAGTTAGACTATAGCTCTATTGTTTGGTATCCGCACTATCTTTACCAACAGCTGCTCATCGAGCGATTCAGAAAAGATTTCTAAAATACTTATCGTTTAAACTTGATGGCATTTATCCTGCTCGCGGGATAGATTATACCCTCTTGCTGCATAGGCATGATCTCCGTCCTCTTTCTCAGAGGAGAGATGAAGCCCCTAACTATTGTTCTAGGTCATGCGCTACATTTGCCACTATTAGAGCTCGCACTAACACTCTTTACAAGGCTCCGCTAAGCCATATGTACTTGTTATATAGTGACCCTTTCCAATCAAGTATTTAATATTTAAGTGTATAATAATTACTTTTATGTTTTTTTCTTTTTTCTTGGGGTAGCGATTTTTTTTAAAAAATGAATTAATTTTTATACAATTAAAACATCCTTTTTTGATGTTTCGACAAGTTTTTTATTATTGTCTTCTTCAGAAATTATTACTACAATTTAATTTTTATATTTAAATAAAAAAAGCCGCTACCTCAAGAAAAAAGAAAAAAAAACATAATTTTACATTATCGGCTAAGAACAAATCCCATCAAAATAATTACTTTTTTTACTTTTTTTTTAATATTTCATACGCTATAATTTTGTTTCTTTTAGTTTTCGATGTATTCATTTCCGATTTATTTATAGTTTGTTATGTAGTATTAGTTGGCCTTTTGTTTAATTTTGCTTTTTATTTTGTAAAGTTTTTTTTTTCAAATGTATTTTTGCACACTAATGTTATTTTATTTTTGTTATTTTGTCCTATTATTGGAATTTTGTTCTGTTGGGCAATAAACGCTATTATTATTGTTATCTCATTGTCTTTTATTATCAAAATTAAGACGTCATAAGCATTAGTGTTCGAATAATTTTCGTCCATGTTTGGAATCGCTCCAAGGCTGGTTTTCAAGAGGCATTTAGAGATAACGTTATTGCATATTTGTAGTTTATTACGCGAAAATATGTACGAAAACATGAATAGAATGCATATGGTTGCATTCAAATAACAATAATTATGCTGAAGAAGCAAATGTTGTCCACCTATGCCGAAGGTATAACAGAAACTGCTCTACCACAAGACATCAATTTACATCAATGTTAGTTCCGTTTTTCTGGAATACATATACTTTCAGAAAGCAATATTGAACAATTACATTTTTTTATGTACTGAGAGTTAATTATACTCCAATAATTTGTGTATACTCTTTATGTTTTGCTGCTGTTGCTGTTTCACCATTTTCCAGTTCTTCATAGAAATATGGTTCTGTTATAAAATTGGACGTGAAACCACAGCAAATAGTTACCATGAAATTTTCTAACCTTTGTTCAACAATCGTGTTTGGATTATTATTTGATCATATCCTGCAATTGTTCTACAGCATAAAGTCCATCTCTACCCAACCATGTAGCATACGAAATATTCTCAATGCATTGGATAACTGTCTATGGAATCCACAACAACACCGAATGAGGCCAATACCACAAATCACAAACAAGATAGATGCGTCAGTATCTAGGATACCATTCGCCCAATTTTGAAGGGAGTCTTTCCAACTTCGGTGAGACGTAAACCGTTGAGTATGCAACTAAATATGTAGCTGAGCAATTTAATAAGTCTACACTAAAGCTCACAACGAATTTGAAGTTTTGTTTTCATAGTATACCATTGGACAGAGACAACTTGTCAAACTTGTCGACAAATGTTCTCTAGCTGCTTCCATTGCGTTTTACACACATTCTTAGAGTTTTATGTATACAAGCAGAGTGGTTATGGTTGCAAAACCTTTCCTCTTGCATCTTCTGGAAGAAAACCTCGCATTGGATGTAGGGATCATACAATTGCATTGAGATGCGCATTGAGTATGTGATTTGATTCGTCTTTTAAATCGAAGGACCAGGATCTAGGATAGCCTTTTATTTCATTATATCTCTTTAGAATAATAAGTACTGGAAGCTGGAGAGCATAATACAAGCTATATTAAAAAGAAAACATATAATTAATTACCACTATTAGAACAGCCAAACTGATATGATAATAAGAATCAGCGCACATAAAATCTACAAAGCAGGTGTTAGCAAGCCAAAAATTTTATTTCACTAGCTGGTGTTATCATCCCTATTTTGACACAGTTCAACGCTAACTCATTAACCGCCGGCCCTCTATCGAACGGGGACGAGTGTTCATAAATAGAACGTGACAGTTGAAACGTTAGAGAACATCCTCGGCAACGAATGCTTTCCCAAATGTCTCCGCTAGATATTCCGAGGCAGAAAGAGGACTATTGGGTGTCTACGACGCAAATCCGGCCTCCGTTCCAGTTCCGATTAAAGTTTAGTCTAAGTAGCTGTCGTTTATCGTTAAACCCATCGTTCCATCGCGCCATTCTCCGTCCTCCGATTCTTGCCTAATTTTCCTTTCCAGTTCCGTGCAGTAGGATTGAGTGCGTCCCAGACGGCGCGAACAAAACGATATCTGAGCGTGCGGCTTGGAAATCCGAATAATACGTTCGAGTTATTTGAGATTACTATTTTAATTCGAATGGCAATGGGGCGTATTTTATAGGGCAACAGAGGATAAAGTTTAATTAACCTAAACGTCAATCTAGAATGTTACTTAAATATCATACATATGGAAAAAATCTTAGCTCTGCAACTATGCACATGCTGAACCTAAGTAAAGCCTTGGATCATAGAAAAACTGTAATATTACGGAGCAAGATATATCTCTAAAGTTACTAAGTTCCTCATACCTAAAAGATCGTATCCAACTGATGGAGTGTAGGGATTTCCAGTGTTCAAACCAATGGAGATTGAGATATGGTACCGGTCCCACAGCTCCATTCTGATCCTCTGCTCTTCAGTGTATTTGTCAATGACCTTCCACAACCAGTTTTAAAGGAGATGAGATCTGAACCAATGCCACTAGACGGGACTGATGGTCTATTGTAGGGATCGCCATATTAGCAAGGGCAATGAAAGGAGAATAACACTAGGAACGTCATCAGCGCTCTCATTGTTCTAGGGGCTTGTGCCAGAAGCTACATATTTCAACCATTTCAGAAGATATTTAAGCTACTTCGAATGCTGTTTCTACTGTACCAGAAGTGGTATAAATTGTTCCAGGAGTTGCTTCAGCTGTTCCAGCAGTTGTTTTAGCTGTTCCAGGAGCTGTTAAGCTGTTTCCCTTTGCGCGCTTTGAAGCTGGCACCCTCATCAACCAATTACAAGATGCCAAGTGGGAGTAGCCAAGGCGATAAGTAAGAGTGGAGGGGATAAAATGTGATTTGAGATCCCCTACGTGGGATTGTGTTCAAGAACTCACGTAGGATATTTTTTGTTGTTGTTTTGGGTGCCCTGTGACATGGAGTCTCCAGAAACACTGCTTTTTGTATTTCCTTTTACCTGCATTCACACAGAGTGTGGTAAGCATTCTCTGTCCTCTCATTACACAGTCTGCACTTGGTATCCCCTGTTAGGACATCTGTTGCGATGCAAAAATGATTCCTACTGAGCTGCACTAGCTCTTTAGCCTTATTTTTTGATGGTCCCTTAAGTAATAAAGGTAATAAAGATCTTACCATGAGTTTGCCTGACTGTGTTATTGCAGTGTTCTTTTTGTTTCTCTTTGACCCAACTTCATTGCTGAATGTCCGCGCACCCACAGCAAAGTAACTTTATTGCGGTCTGTGAGGGTATTCAGTTCACGAATGCATTTCCAAATTAGTCTTGATTGTATCTTGGGATTCACTAGTATTCCTAGTATCGCTTGTCTGTCTGTAGCAATGTAGATCCGTTTACTTTCATAAGCCCTCTGATTAATTTCAATTCCACAATGCAATATAGCGTATGGCTCTGCACTGCAAAAAAAAAAGAATTCTTCATATCAAAAAATATCGACATTTTGGATGTTATTTATGTGATTCAAAGTATTTTTAATTAAAACAAATACGTTATATTTTAAACAAACAACACTCAATGTTGGAATAAAAATTTCATTTTACTTGAGTTTTTGTTTTTTTGGTTCAAACAACTGTTTCAAGTAGCAATACCTTTAAAACATATTGTTGCAATAATTTTTTTGATTGATGAACATGCACAGCACTCGACCGAACAGCGCGATGTTTAGTGTCAAAGCAAGAAATATATTGAAAAAAATATATTTGTTGGAAAACACCGGTTTGTTCTATTCAAATATTACAATGTTAGATTTAATAGAAATATTTTTTCGCATACGCATTGTGTCATACGTTTAGAATTTAGTTGGGGTTAATAATGTTGGTTGATGTTTGTCGTGTCGTATTTTTGCCTGCCGAAAACGTTTTATATTTTTTTATCGTGTTTGGAATTTGCACCATACAATAGCAGTAAGTATTAATAGTATTATCAGGTACTTCATTTCAGTAACTGCATTTTAATATAATGTGCATACCTATACTGATTAAATATGCAAAATATTACAAATGAATCATATACCTAACCGAGTCAGACATTTATTATAGTATTTGGCGTGCGTGAACTCTATTAAAAAAATAGGGTTTTGAAAAATACGTAAATGTTTTCATTGGTAAATATGCAAGCATTTAAACTTTTTCTGCGATTATAGAGTTTTATTTTTTGATCGTTAATGCATCAGTTGATTGTTTTCTTGTTTAGTATCAGTAGGTTAGAAAAATAATATTCAATTATTGTTGCTATGTGCAAAAGTTCGTTTGCGCGTTTCAGTTTAAAAAAAAGTATTTAATACAATACACACTGTCGATTGAACAAGGCACTACTAGTATTTTATCCAAACGCGATGACTGATTACTCAAAACTATCCATGTATTTGTTGCAAAAAACGAATTACATTCGGCGCGTGCGACGCAAAAAAATCAAACCACAATAATTATTTGAAAGAAGAAACACGTATTTTTGTGGCAAATGATAAGTTTAAGCATTTCCGAGTATTTGAATTAAAACTACTCTTGAGAATATACAAATAAAAGAGTTGTTTGACACAAATATATATATATATATTTTTTTTTTTGTTGACACAATCCTTTTTCTCGGTGTGCTTGAAAAGCCATGGTATATTTTCATAGTAGAAGGGTGATCATTGTATTTCTCACGCCGCTGTAGATTCCAGCTCCTATCCCATTCTCAGTTTTTAATCGGCCTTTAAATCATATCAATTCTCTGAAGCTGTCTTTTGGTTTTTATCATGTTCAACCGAAAGAATTACCTTTCTCAGAAAAGTGGCTTTATTTAATTGAAAGTTTAGCCGTGTGCTGTTTTGCCGGAAGACATTGCACCTTAGTTTGATTAATATTTTATAATGTCTTTTATAACTCGTTCTGTTTAAAGTAAGACAATAAATACACATTACACTATTATATTATTCATGTATATATTTACAAACATATTTTTAGTTTCTTTAAAATATTAAATTATAACAGTATTTTAAATAAAAAAGGCGGACGTTTTGGTTTATTGATTTAAACCTTTTGTCTTTTAACGGAAAATGCAAGCACCTGTATTCAAGCTGAGTGCTTGTGGAAGTATTTTAATTTTATTTATGTTTCCACGTGAATAAGTCTCAGATACACAAACAATAATGAACAAAAGTCAATATTTTTCGCGCGAGGTTGAAGAAATTGGAGATAATTGGAATCTTTTCAGTTAATACTGATTTACTTATAGGCCAAGGAACTTTACACTAGTATATAGTGTTGAAGGTTTTAAAACTGTTATACACAGGAAAAACTTGTTTTCAATCATTTTTCATGCATTTCGTTACAGTTACTAAATTATTACTTGATTTAGGAATATTATTATTATACAGGATTATTCCTGTATTCAATCAAACAAATAATTTGGTTAGTAGATTTATTTGAAACTAGCGCAGTATAAAATATCGCTTTTTATTTCTGTATAGCAGTTTTCTCCCTATATAGTACAGCAGATGAGCAGATATGTACTCTATGTGTGTAGAAAGAAATTTGTCCGCATAATGGTTGCTCTCCTTATTTCATTCCAGTAACAGATAATATTTCGCACAAAACAGGCTGGAAACTACGATCGTAACATACTAATCTGGTATATTTACTAGAACAACATCTGATACGAGTCATCGCCATCGAAAGGGCGGTTTCTTTAACGCCACACTAGAATGCTAGGCTGGTCAAATGCGACCAACTCTCAATACTACTAAGTTTTACAACATTCTAATGGCAAATCCCTCCTTAGTGCATGGGTTTTTGGAGATAATTCATTTTCATTTCCACCAATCTGCATAATTTTCAAGTTCAAAATAAAGAGGACGTCAATCAACTATAAATATCTTTCACTTAAAGGAATAAACTGGTTCAACGAAAAGTATATTATTTCCGAAGGAATGCGTGAATTTAAAATTATATCCTTTTCAAAGAATCACCAAATCATGTTGGCCATATAGAAAACGCAAAAACTTTTGGTTTAATGCAATTCCTTTTAAATAAAAAGGATATTTCTCTCAATGGAGTTAGATTGATTCCAACTTATCAATTCCGTGATTTCCACCACGAAATTTCTGATCCAATCTCATTCCCAAAAGCTTGCTTCCGCATGATGCCATTATGGAGAATATCATTATGTCTGCTATAATATAATAATTATGTATTTTTCATGTTGATATTACTATACACACTTCCGTTTCGAACCAAATGCTACTTTTTGGAAGGCACCTATTTTCACTATTATAGAATACCAATCATCTTAATTAAAAATCGAAATCAACTTCAATTTTTACTCCTCTCACAGTACTCTGAACAAACAAGGAAACTGCCAACTATTTATACGTAAAACCCCATGTCAGGGATTCCTGCCGCACACTTAAACCTAATCGAATACCTTCGCAACACAAGGCATACATTTCACGATGAAGACCCGACAAGACCGCAAACGGAATGGAACCCAAGTGAAAACTAATTGTAAACATACAATTTGACCGCAGTTGTTGTTGATGAAAGGAGCGTTTTCGTTTGTTTCGGGTACGGAAAGTGGAATGGGAGATGGTGGCAGCATAGGAGAATTTGTTTGCTCTTGTGTCGAGGCGCAACACAGCCTCAATTATGTTATTGTTGTTCGGCTTCCAGAAGTTCTTTACGGAAATATCTGGCGCGCACGGGATGAAATCGGAGATGTAATGAAACAAGCCTTCTTTGATTGCTGAAAGGAAAGACCGCAACGCCGAATGCCTGTCGCACAGAAGAGATCTCGTCTATAACGTGCAACAAAATAAGCCCCTGTATCTATGTACATGTATACACTACGCTTACACACCTAGCTTGTATTTATGCATGTAAACGGTATTATGTGTGTACTTGATACGGGAACCCTGCTACCACCACGCTTTTTGTTTTGTGCGTCGCTGGTGGCGTATAAAGTAACATTATGTACCTACTAGCTCTTTGATTATTAATTCTGTCGTAATTAGGTTAAAGCCGCAACACAAATGAAGCTCAGTCTTATTATAATATGCCATGCAATAAACAGAAAAATGATTAACAGATTGTTATATTATTGTATAAGCAGGTGGATTGTAGATATTATTTTAAGATGAATAGGTTAAAAAACGTTTTACTCTCAATTGGAAGTAAAAATGTGATTTTTTTCTAATTTTAAAACACTTATACTTACAATTAGTATACCTTGTCTCAAAATTAGAAGGAGTGATTTAAATTAGTCGCGCCAAAAAGAAGTCTTTTGATTGAATTACCTTGTTTACACATAAAAAGAAAATATTCCGGAAATCGTCTTTTATTTATTTAAACTGTCGACACGACCTGTAATGTCTTTCTTGATATCATTTATTGCTAATTTTAGCTGTTAATAGATAAAAAGAGAAGTTATTGTTGAGCTAATAGGGCCATAGATAAGGTAGGTTGGTATAGATGGGTCGCTATTAAGAAATTCGTGTAACTGTGCTGCTCGCGCCATCTAGCGATGTGTACCCCCGCTTAACGGACATTTAGCGTGTTTACTTAAAAATTATTGAAATTTAGCTGAGTATTAAAGGAAGACTGTGTTACCATTTTTGCGCAATTTTCAACATATGGAAATCCATATGTTGAAAATTGCGCAAAAGTGGTAACACAGCCTTCCTTTAATACATTTTATTGTTATAAAACGAATAAAAAGACCACACATTCTATAATTAAACATATATTTTCATTGGAACATATTTACAGAAAGTATCTTAACATAGATACAGTCGCAAGCAAATGTTATAGGCACCTCTGACAAAACTAATGGGTTTCATGCTTCTTGCATTTTTTTTGTGACAGTTATTTCAACGTTTATATAATTGTCTTTGTGGTTACAATAGTCTTTATAGATACCTTTTGTAAATGTATTATTTTTTTTATACATCTTCAAGTCTTCGAGAAGTCACTTTCCCCCTCCCATCTAAAAAGTATTATAGCTGTACTAAAAACACTCTAATATGCAACAAATTAATAAGATCTCTTAAAATACTAAAATATTTATAATCTATTACCTACAAGTTTTTATTTTCTCATTTCTTACTCTGATATTCGCCCAAAATTTAGGGTGCCTATAACATTTGCTCGCGACTGTATATGTATAAATTATAAAGTAAAGTATATTCTTTTGCATAACTACATATGATTCGACATACTACATACAGAACAGAAGAAATAAATTACCTGTTGTCTGTGGCAATCTTGGTAGGAATAATGATGGAATAGCTGTTTTCCATAAAAACATGTTAGACGATATGTCTTCTTGAGTAAAATGACTATGGCAGATACGATGATTTCGATAAATAATGTGCGGATCCACACTTCGCAATTTCTCATTTCCAGAAAGCTCAATCCATTTATTGAAGCGTTCCGTATTGTTTCCTGGATTAGGAAACCGTTGTCTAGAGGATGTTCGGTCAGTGCAACCCATTACTGCAGTGGAACGGCCTCTCATGTCTAAAGCAACAATTATACAGTAAATCACTTTTATCACAACAATTTTCACTTTTTAACTTACTTGGTGCAGAAAGAAAGCTTCGTAAAAAAAACTTTTACTATGGAATGCACAGGGGTTCTATACAAAATTAAAAGAAATCATAGAAAACGAAAAAAAAACTTCTGTGAAACGAATAATTATTTGTTCAAGAAAACAAGCCGCAAGAATTTTTGATTTGATAACGCTCGAATCGATAACACTCAATACGCTGTCAGAACCAAAATGACACAAAAACAACAATGGCGGTAACACATGATTTATTCCAGCATTCGGCGCCGTCTGGTGGATTGTACCCCACAACAAATTGTGACGTCACGCTGATATGAACCAATCGTATTTAGTGCGCCCCCCCCTGAATAGGGCTGTAATGTGTTAAGAAATATATTCAAGCACTTTTACAACAGTTTCCCCTTCTAGACGAGAAAAATAATACCTTTTCAGCCTCCGTCCAAAAATACTCATTTTGCATTAGTTCAAAACAGATAATAAATGCTTTATACAGACATAAATGGCAATGTTAGCAAAAATTTTGTAGTGACTTTATTTATCGCTAGTCAGTATCCGTATAACGTTAGTTCCGTGTAACTAAAAATTACGAGCAGGAAATTTAACTTGCTGACAACCTTTCAGAATTTTTTGATATATGTATATCAAGCTGAAAGCACAGTATAGGTAGTATCAGTAGCGTCACTGTCGTATTTATACATTAGTTTTTGAAACTTCGAACCGATGACTTTGGGTTTCTTTTTGGCGGGAAATTCAATTCCTTACATGACAAACTGAAATTTACTGTAGAGGTTCAAGCAGATAAGAAATTCCCCTTCCTAGATATTTTAGTAATAAATAATAAAGGATCCAGCATAACAGATTTACATACAAAACCAATTAGCTCGAATAGAATGTTAAATTTCAATTCTAACCATCCACTGCACCAAAAATTTTATATTATAAAAAATCAAAAACGACGGATACTAACACTTTCCAATAATATTTTTCATGAAAAAACCTAGAAAAACTAAAAACTCGATTAAAGTTAAATAATTATCCTATTAATATTATTAACAAAATTTTATTCACTGCAGAAACACCTGTAACAATTAATAATAATTTAGTATCAACCGGCAAAAATTAATATATATTCCGGGGTTATCACAAAAGTTAAGATACCACTTAAAAACTAATAGTTCGGACATTGCATTTTGCAATGACGACATTCTCGAAAGATTGAACATATTGGATAATCTTAAGGATAAAAAAGGAATATTGATTTACGCAATGTAGTGTACAAAATAGATTGTATGAATTGTGACTGCTGTTATATAGGACAAAGTTCACAGTTTTTAAAAAAGAGAATTCGACAACACAATTATGATGTAACAACTCGTAATGGTAATACTGGCTTTAAGCATTCGATTGAGACAGGACATATGTTTTTTGATTTTAAAAAACCTTCAGTTTTGGACGTTGGAGGTAATACTCAGAAGAGGTTATTGTCAGAAATTATCCATATAAAACACAATAAATCTTGTAATTTTAATAGAGACGCGGCGAATTTTAGTAACATTTATAACATACTATTGCAGATTGGTATAAAAGAAAACGAAAATAGGAGCGTGTTCTGTTCCAATAGGATTATTACAGTTACTTCATTTTATTAAGAAATATATATTATGTAAAAAATAAAGAACACGGATAATTTTATTTTTAGATTTTATTTTATACTTTAAATGTCTTAAATGATCGGTGTTTCAATGTTGTTTTCTGTTGTCTTGTAACTGTCCTATGCTAAACTTCGAAGTAATGTTGTACGTAAAATTAAATATGTTTCTAATAGATGGTTCTAACTTGTTGATTATAACACTAATATAAGGAAATCTATTAATTAATTCACCTATTAAATGTTATACTTGTGTGTAATTAACAAAAAAGTTAATGTTTGTAGCTGGATAAAGATAGCAGTTTCTATCGAAACGTTTCTGTTATTCACTGAGAAAAAAATTTCATAATCATAAATAAAAATGCAATTATCGTAAGTAAAAAGTTCAGCTGAATAGGGGACAAAAGCACAGATTACTTAGCACCACTAAAAAAGAGATCCTAAACACTGATACTAACGAGAAGCAATCTAAGTTATTACGGTCCTCTTCATACCGTAACAATGAAGTTATTATTGATAATTGAACTGAAATAGTATAAGCCAAAAAATATAGCATACAGTAAGGAAAAGATTGCCCATGTTAAGAGTGTGTATTGCTATGAACTATTCTATAACGGCTATCACACCTTCATTTATACAAGCTATTTGATTACTTGTGATAAGGAAACGGTATCATTAATGCACCTTTACTAAATACCTGATATATAATAGGTAAGGGTTTGCTACAAATAAACGAGGAGGTTTAGAAAATATTTATTAAATAGCTTACTGTGTACTCTGTGTGAATAACTGATAAAATACAAAGAAAAAGCTCCACAAATCTTCGATTATTTATGCAACCGCAACTATAAGTACTGCTATCACGATCAATGCGTAATTCAAAATGTTGCAAATAATTTTTTACTACTATTCGTGTGCTGTAGTTCGATTGCATTATATCGAAGATTTGTGGAGCTTAAATTCGCATTTAAATTTGTAAAGATGGTACGTATACTTATTACTTAAGAAAAAAAGCAGTATATTAGTAATAGTTTTATTTTGTATAGGACAAACACAGTGTGACAACCTGATGTGAATATAATGTAATGTTTAAGCTACATAATAACAACAAGTAGTGGTCAAGTATTTATTGCTTACTTGTTAATCTTTTAGCTCGTATTCAACATTGATGTATCTGCTGTGAATATTAGTGCAATATGTTAAGAGATCTGATCTCGATGCTTCGAATGCTTTTTTAATAATAAGTACCTAAACTCCCACTTTATCATATTTTTTTACAAATCAGCTTATTTGATTCTATCGCTATTATTTAGTAAAAAGAAAAAAACACCTTAATTGTCAACACATTATTTGCTCGAACTGCATTTTCATAACGCTATTTCAGACTCAAGCACTGATTTTCAATGCGAATAATGCCTGTAACCCGCCCAGTGGACTAAACAAGATTTTGATTGCGTGAAAAAAAAACTGCTAACACCATCCATAATTAGCCCTTCGGGGAGGAGATGTATTCATGGAGACTAATTAAGTGTATTGCTGAAAACGCGAACTGTTCATTAAGATATGCTGGCAATTAAACAAAGAATACCTTTAATTAGGGTAATTAGTATATTTTTATTTTATAAAGAGACAAAAAATTTACACAAGTATTTACATTTCTTTACGATGCATAAAGAAAGGGGTCTATTTTAAGGAAAGAAAATAAATATTTTGTATTTAGTAATGCTAATAATGCATACATTCTTACATTTAGGATGATTGCAGTATAATTTGACATAATGTCAAAGTAAATAAAATTTTAATATTACTGTGGGTAAAATATAAGATTCTCGTGTCAGAGTTATTCATCACTTTAGTATTCTTGTCTGCAGGGAATTCAAAAGTTCAAACTGGCATATATCAAACTTATTTATCTTCATTTGCCTACAAAAGGAAAAGCATATCTGTCAATAAGTAGCACCACAACTCTATACACATACGTGTGTATAAACAAATATCTTCCCGGCGACATATAAATTTTAAATCTATTTGTTCAACACCCGCCACAAATCTTTATACGAGAGTCTCCAAGTTTACCATGCCCTCATCCTCTAACTACCGCAGACTTCCTTCCAGCAGTATCTCCTGCAAGTTTATTGTGCACACAAACTCCGCTTTTAATTCTATGTAAGCAGATTTCCATTTTACGACAGGAATAGTGTTTGTCTTTGGAGGAAATCGTCCTCTGCTAGCGCAGTATTCCGACAAATTGCGGACAAGGGGCGATACAATGATTCGAAACGGAACGGCAAAATCGTTCGGCAAAGTTTGGCAAACACGACGAACTCAAATGGAGCGGCATCGTCTTCGCATTCGAACAATAAACAAAAGACTGTGGAATAGTGAAAAGCGCCTTTATTGAGATCTGTTACTTTTTTACACCGATTTTATTAGGGGTGCTATTCTTTTGTCGTAAATTTCCCGACGAGACGGCACTATTTAAATGATTCCTGATCGAGTTTCCACTTATATTAACATTTTTCGCGTTGGCACTGCGCACGTTCCTCATTTCAGCGTTGACACTTTTAAAATGTGGCACATGACTCTTCCATCAGTTTTCTTATTGACGTCTTAAACTCTTAATTCGCTAATCGCGATTGAGGTGCTGAGATTCTTCGAGAAACTTGCACGTTTTAGGTTTGTATCACGTCGATATTATTCGGCTTATTTCCAGCGGCTTTTGCATTATTCTTGAGTCTTGATTCCGTGACGTTGGTTCTCACCACCTTCTTTCTGAGCAAGAGCTTGTTCATCAGCAATTTCTTCCATCCAATATCCACAGCGCTCTTGCAATCGTCGCGAGCGATTGGCCGTTTGATCTTCTTCCTGAAGATTATCTTCCACACCGCATCCGTATTGCACAGCTCGAAGAATATCTTCGATGTTTGTGATAGGGACAACACATCCTTGGCTGCCAACAATTTTATAATCTTCAAAAACACTTTGGTGGGCAAATAATGGAGCGAATGTTCATTATTGGCTAGGGATTTGCAGAAGTCCAGCACGTGTTCGCCAAAGGTGCTTCGAATCTCATGCTGCAGTAAAGTTTCGTCGTTGAAATCCTGCAGTGAGGCTTTTTGACGTTTTGGATACATGTGCGGTCCATAGGAAACATTCCATACATTCAGAATAACTTGCGTACCTGTTATTGTTAGCCCATAGTAGTCTCTGCAAGGAGCTGGTGCGATTGCGTACAATTGAAGGCGAAGATCATCCTCAGCGACCATTATTCTGGATTATTTGTCAAACTGAAAATGATGTCGACATGTCAAATATAAGTGAAAACTAATACGGTGTGGGCAACGCATATACATATAAACAAAAATGGACAGTTAGTAAATTTTAACTACACGGAATCACCATCTTTTCTGAGTTCGTTTTAGCCACGGCCTGCTTGACTTGAACAGTCTGCTTTATACGGCCTGTCGGATCATTCAAATTTACATTGAGGCGGATGTTACACCAGATTCCGGTAAGTAGCGACATCTGCATGCCGTTTTGAGAACATGACTACTTTTTTGACGCTCAAAATGATAGTAATGGGACAATATGGTTTATATTAAAACTAAAGAGTAACCAAATAATTATTACAACTTAAATAACTAACAAGATGTAAAATACAACTTTAAAAAACTTAATAGTTCGATTTTTAACGAAGCAAACAGATTATTTAGAATATTAACTTTAATATTTGTTTATATAACATTCATTCAAATTAGATTGACATTTTGCTGTTACAATCTCGCCAATCGAAGAGTAGGAGTACCCCTGTCTAACTTATAGCAGATGACAAACTACGACGCTTCCCCTCCTTAGGGGTTAAAGTTTAAATATCAACCATCAGATGGAGCCTGTGAAATAAGTGGAAAAAGGGTTGCCTACATGATTAGATAATTGAAATTATGTTTTAAACTGTTTGCATATAGCTAAGGTTGATTAAAGCGTCAGGTGTCAAGCAATGTTTCGAATTTGATTTAACACATCAGAAATCCCATTCTTTTTAACCTCATTTTCCGTCGTGAACGTAAGTTGTAAATAGCGTAAGGTAAGAAACACTCGCAATTGCTTTTTGTTTGAATTTCTCATTCAGTTTTTGTGGTTATTTATTATTATTTAACTGTCACCAAATGTCAATTTACAATTTCACTCCAAGTGAAAGAACACTAATGAAGACTAATGTATTATATGTTTGCAGCTGATGTTTGCCTTTAAAACCCCTTTAAAATGCTAAAACACTGTAGGAGAAATACATTCAAATTACGCGCCAATAACGACTAACGTTATCCCCCACCACCGCCGCAAATATATATTATTAAGTTTTTCATCTCCTTGGTATATATTATCCCTGGTGAGTATTTTTTTCCAAAAAGTCCGGTAAGTGACGTCAGCGGTAAACACGTGCAACTCATGATTCGACAGGACGAGCAGCTAATTGCAGGTGATCACTCCAATAGCGATGCAGACGCATTACGTCCAATCATGATTCGTCTTTGTAGGGCGCTTCTTTTCAAATTATAGAATTTAATTCAATAAATATTGTGTTAAGTTATATGTTTTTGTTATGTGATACAATGGAAAAAGACAATCAAAAATTGCTATGCATACAAAGAACAAAAAACGTCAATTTTTGTGTTGTTAATTTTCTCGATTGTTATTTGCGAAAAGGAAAAGTTTTATTGGTATAAACATTACATATAATGCGCATATTTAAATAAGTTTAAACTCCTTGTATATAAATTTTTACGCTCTCCAATTAAATTATTGTAAAACACTAATTAACCAAAACATCAATCCTCCATAATTGCACTTTAAATCAACTATCATCATCATGTATGTACTGCAATTTAAAATATTCATTGAAATTCTTTGGAGAGACAGAGAAATATCAATTATATGTTTTATTTTTAGAATTAGTTATACAAACTACAAACCACTTCCATAGTGAATTACTTCAGATAATTGATGCCTTGATTATATGATATATTGATTTATATTTTTGTAATTGGTTTGTCTGTTTTATATATAAATACATATTTCACGCAACTGTGTATTTTCTTGAACTTAGTTCATCCAATCTCACAACTACAACTTTATTATTTATTATAAAATATGGTCTTCTTTTGAATGTGATAAGAATCTTCAGCCAAGAATATGTTAGCAGCTATAACTTGCTAGGAACTGCAAAGCAACCAGTACCTAAATATACAGTGAGGTCGTAAATGGTCCCTCCCCCCCCTCCTGATAACTTTTGAATGGTATGAGATATAGCAATGAAACAAAAACCAAGTGAAATTAGAAATAATTTGTGATTTTTTGCCTATAGAGATACGCACATGGCTTCTGATGTAAAATAGAGGGCGTAAGTAGAGGCGCTACAGGAGTTCTGGCGCAAAATCCCATAAGGTTTACACGGGGGGTCTGAAAGTACGTTTTATCCCCTCCACTCCTACCTTTCGTCTTGACTGCATCATGTGATTGGTCGGCTTCGAAGCGCTCGCAATTTGAAACCGATCGGGAACTCCGGGTGACTCAGCGTCCCCCCGATGGGGAATGCATGCTTATCGGAGGACTTTCGCGGCTGATGACGTACGAGTACGGGGCCCCGCGTGACGTAAGACGAGCGAATATGATCAGCGTAAGGTGTTAGGATGCTTACGCCAGCAATATCAAATATACACATGCATTAGCTGCTATAAATGTATAGAATAAAATTATTCTAGAAACTTAATAACTATAATGAAATTCTAACATTAAATAATAATAATTCAATATTCTTCTTGTTATATATAGATTAAAAATCAAGGTAGTATAAATTATTTTATTTATTTAATATTATATATCGTATTCGATTAGGAATTTTAGGAACTTAATAAACTATAATAAAATTAAACAATATAATTAAATATTTTTCTTGTTATACAGATTAAAATTTAAATAACTTAAAATTACTTTACTAATTATTACTTTTCATTTAAAACTTGAACAAACATATTTGACTGTGTTAATAATTGACCCAGAGGAATGTAGCCGTCAGCACTAAACATTGAAACATCCATGTACTTCCATATATGCGACAATTGCTGTGTATGCAATCTTACGGATTCGTTGCTGCTTGTTTATGGAAACCGCGAATTAATTTGAAATACAACGAAATCCAGATATTTATTAAAATATGGTGACATTAAATAATATAATTCAATTTTTCTTGTTACACAAAAAAATTTGAAATGGCATAAATTAGTTTACTAATTAATAATTTTCAATTAGGCCCTAAACGAGCATATTTGATTATGCTGAAAATAAACTTCGATATAATAAGAATACAAATGATTCATCATAATTATTTGGTGTTCTCCCTGATATCATAGATACTAAGTACTTTAATAAAACAATACGACCGCTATCTTTTATAGGTAATCAATACAGAAATGTGTTATTAATTTATTCTCTTCAATTAATATTTGACTATATAAAAAAAATAACACAAATAGACTGGATAAGCTGGTGTAATTAAAAATAATTGTTTAGGTGAGTCTAGTACGCGGTACGTGCGCGAATAGAGAGAAGTTATTTATACAGGCGAGATACTTATCGTCCGCATTTATTGTCTATCTTTGATAGAGACAAGACGTCAGCAGTTCACATTTGTGTTGTTGGTGTTGTTGTGTATTAACGTCGTGAGTAGAAGATGGTTTCATTACAAAACGTTCAATCTTTTTCAAGAATTGTTGAGGAGACTCGCTCTAGAGTTTTAACTGTTAATGATGATCCTTCATCGATCGAGCGGCTATTAAAGAGTGTGGAAAGAATATTCGTGCTATGAATGCAGCATTGAAGACTTCAATAACAGTAAGCGAGAAGCAACACATCACCAACTGTGTAGCTCTAATGCAAGGCTTTCGCACCATGATGAAGTCACTGCGAGCGATTTTTGGGAGTAGTTATAAGCCAGCTCATCCAAATCGGGCAAATTATACAAGTACCCGTGTAAAATGGGCAAATTTAGAGTCCGCCTTTGCCAGCAGGATTCATACAGGAGCGGTGATTAACTTACAGCATAAAGACCCAGCTGAGTTCCTGAAGATGCGGGGACTTATCACACGCGCATACGTAATTCCTTGAAGAGGAGACAGCACTGAAAATAAATGCTGTTTCTGTGGCGAATTATTATAGTTATTAAGGGGATACAGAGATCTTAGAGTTCAAGTATTTGAAATCTAAAAATGCCCTGTATACCGAGACACTGATTTAGAGGACTGGTTCGAACAACACGTGAAAGCTCAAATCATACGGAATTGGAGGAATTTCAGTATGTTATAATATTTAAAGTAGTTTATGAATTTGTTCATATAATTCTAATTTAAATAATGTTTTAGAACGTGATAGCGGTTGGGCCTTGAATGCAATCATAAACATTGTATTTAACGTTAATAAGTTTACACCGCAGCTGGCTCTTCCTACGTAGAACTTCTCGAGCCATCAGATTGAAACACGCCTGCGTCAATGTTAAAAACGACGATGAGGCGTGTTTTGCCTGGTCCATTGTGGCTGCTCTTTACCCTGCTCAAAAGGACCCCCAACGCACTTCAAAATATCCCCACCCATCAGATGTGTTAGAGCTGGCAAACATCACCATGCCGATGACAATAAAACAGATACCTCGATTTGAGAAACAAAACGGCATATCCATTAACGTTTACATCCTGGAGAAGTTAAATAAAAGAAATATAACGTTGTCCCACTTATTGACGAAAAACAAACAGGAGAAACATGTTAATTTGCTCCTGATACAGGATGAGGAGGGCGATGACGATGTAATAAATCACGGTTCCACTACGTGTGGATAAAAGATTTAAGCCGCCTTGTTTCCACACAGCTCAGTAAAGAGCACGGCAGAAAATATTTCTGCGATCGCTGCCTCCACTACTTCCGCACACAATACAAGTTAGATGTTCATTTGGAGGACTGTATCGCTATGAATAATTGTAAAGTGCGTTTACCATCATCAGAGCAAGCCAACTTAAAATTCAAGAACTACAAGAACAAGGAGCCTGTTCCATTTATCGTGTATGCTGATCTGGAGTGTTTGCTAGTGCCAACCAAAAGGGAATTAATAAAAATACAAGACCATATCCCATACAGCGTGGGCTATTACGTAAAGTGTGCCTATGATGATTCTTTAAGCTTTTATAGATCTTACCGTGGCGAAGACTGTCAGAAATGGTTTGCGCAAGAAATGTGTCAGCTTGCCGAAGACGTAGAAACGGTGTTTCTTTGCCCACTAGCGATGGAACCTCTTACGCATGCGCAAGAGTTGGAGTTCAGTTCTGCTTCACACTGCCACATCTGTGAACGACCCTTTGCCACTGAGGATATTAAAGTCCGCGATCACTGCCATCTTACTGGTAGGTATCGTGGGCCTGCTCACGAGGGGTGTAATATTAATTATACAGATAGTCATACAATTCCTGTGGTATTTCATAATTTGTCGGGATATGATTCTCATTTTATTATTCAAAATCTTGCTAAAGATTTCGAAGGTCGCATAGATTTGCTTCCTATAAACAAGGAGAGATATATTTCGTTCACAAAAAATATTGATGATAGTTTCGTTGAGTTTAGATTTATTGATTCTTATAGATTTATGGCAAGCGGGCTAGAAACCCTGGCATCACACTTAGACGTTTTTCCAAATTTGAAATCACAATTTCAAAATTTAAACGATTCAAAATTTAATTTATTAACACGTAAGGGTGTGTTCCCTTACGACTACACAGATTCCTTTTCTAAACTTGACGAAATACAACTACCGGATAAAACTAAATTTTACAACTCGATGACGGATACCGATATTACGGACGCGGATTATACGCATGCCAACGAGGTGTGGAACTCATTTTGGCTGTCAAAGTTTGGGGGAATATTCAGATTTATATTTGAAAACAGATATTTTGTTACTGGCGGACATATTCGAACAATTTCGATTGAGGCTGTTTGAAAACATACGGTTTGGACCCAGCTCATTACTATACTTTACCCGGGTATACTTGGGATTGTATGCTCAAGTTTACTCAAATAAATCTTGAACTTCTAAGAGATATTGAAATGTTTCTATTTATCGAAAAGGGTATACGAGGTGGTCTAAGCCAATGTTCGAAACGTTACGCAACAGCTAATAAAAAATATTTGCCAAATTATATTCAGATCAGCCATCAAAGTTTTTAATTTATAATGACATTAATAATCAATATGGATGGGCAATGTCACAGTGTCTCCCGTATGGAGGATTTGAATGGGTGGAAGGTGATTTAAACAACTTTAATTTCAACGTACCCGCCGATAATGATGAAGGTTACATTCTTGAAGTTGATTTAGAGTACCCACATATCATTCACGATTCCCACAGCGACCTACCATTCTGTCCTGAACATCGCGTTCCAGAATCTCAGAAATCTAAAGAATCCAAACTACTGGCTACTTTACACAATAAAGAGGGTTACGTAATACATTATCGGAATCTTCAGCAGGCTTTAGAGAACGGATTAGTTCTAAAAAAGGTTCACCGCGTATTAAAATTTAAACAATCCCCGTGGCTCAAGTCTTACATTGATTTAAATACAAAATTGCGTCAGCAGGCTGTAAATGAGTTTGAGAAGAATTTGTTTAAACTTATGAATAACGCCGTATTTGGTAAAACGATGGAGAATATCCGTAAACATTCCATCGTAAAATTGTTAACAAAATGGGAAGGACGATACGGTGCTCAGGCGTTGATAGCGAAGCCGAATTTTAAATCCTCAACAATATTTGATGAGAATTTAGTAGCAAATGAATTCAACAAAACCGAGATCTATTTGAACAAACCCATTTACGTTGGCATGTGCATCCTTGATATATCTAAATTAAAAATATACGACTTTCACTACTCCTATATGAGGAGTCGATTCGGAGATAAGGCACGAGTCTGTTACACTGACACCGACTCACTTATATACGAGGTGGAATGCGATGATTTGTATGAAGTAATTCGGTGCGACGCTTCTGAATATTTTGATACTTCCGATTACCCGGAAAATAATATTTTTAATATTCCTCGTCTAAACAAAAAAGTTCTTGGTATGATGAAAGATGAAAATTGTGGTAAGATAATGTCTGAGTTTGTCGGGCTCCGTTCAAAGATGTATGCATATAAAGTGGATGGAATGGACAAAGATAAGAAGGCCAAGGGCGTAAAGAGGCACATTGTGAAAAATAAAATTACATTCGACGACTACATACAATGTTTAAAAGAGGGTAAAGAAACATTTGTTGAACAGCGATTATTCAAATCAGAAAAACATTTGGTATCAACCATCAAGCAAACGAAAACTGCTCTAAGTCCTCACGATGATAAGAGGTATATCATCCCTACTACATATGATACCTTACCGGTGGGGGCATTGGCGCTTAATGGAATCATCATAGCTGCTAAGCGAGCCTTCAAGAGCCAAACAAGTGGATATAGAGAATGATGGAGGACCTTAAGTACAAAGATAACAACATACTGCTTATAAATGGAAAGCAAATACCTACTAATGAAATTGTGTTATACAAAATACAAGGAGACGAAATCGTCTAGGGACTATTTCGAACAGGCACCAAAAATTGTGGGTGAAATAAAAAGGAAGTAAACTACAGAAAAAAATAAGCCGTTAATGAAATCAAAACGTATATAAAATAGTTTTATATTTTAATCAATTTATTTGCAAAAATAGTGTATTACTGTCATAAATATTAATCTCATTAATAAAATGTGTTTCGCTAAAATTATTTATGTTTTATTCATCAACCCTCTTTGTAAGCATAAAACTTTACCGTATTTTGATTGACCCGGTATAGGATATATAGATCAGGAGAACTAAACCATTAGAATATCCATCTAGAAAAATCTGAATGTTAAAATGTAAAGTAGATTATACATTACATTTAAAAAAGTCAATTTTAGTGTTTAAAACTATTATTATTATTATAACAGGCGTATCACCAAATTATGTATACCCAAAAGCGCCCCTCATAATTCAATGACATTATTCATAGGTCGGTAAATTGCTTAAATAGTAGGAAATGTTAGTAGATTTCTACCAAAATATTTGGCGTCGAACGTCGCTATGGATCGAGCACCCCAGAGTTTGACCAGCTAACATATTTGGGTAAGTTCGAAAAACCGACTCATCTTCGCAACCTACAAATGGGATTACCCATACATCGATGTTTTTTAAAATAATTCACGTTTTTACAAATAACTAAAATAAATATGAAGGTGTGTGTGTTGACTCTATTTTAGAAAATATCAAGGTGTTTCAAATTATATATATGATCTTCAAATCAATTGTTAATAACACCCTTTTTTGTTGTTTTCTTTTTCTATCTCTCTAGGAGTCCTTATACACCAAAAACTACCTCTATTACAAATGGAAGAGTGCGCTTCATACATATGTATAACGATGCATATAACTTTGTGCAGTTAAGATGGATCGTATAGTATTTACGCACGGGAATTCTATTTATTCCTGATACAAGTACTAAACAATAAGCACTAAAACGTACTTTGTCTGACAAATATTCGTCTAAGACCTTGATAATAATTGTCATAGATAAATTCAATAAAACACAAGTAAGCAATAATTTCAAACGTACCTAGACTCATATACCTCCCCCAATCTGTATGCTAAATATATTAATAACTAACTAACTAGCATCATCTTCAGAAATCAAGGATAACACCGGGAAAAGGTAAGACGATTATTTTTATAGCCATTTATTCATAATATATGCATAGATACCCCAAATACGCACATCTTCAGTAGATATATATTCGTAAATTCAATTTTTTCTTCTTCATATATTTATATATGATTATTAGTAAAGTTTAATTATTGTTACGATAATCAGATTATAGTATAACTTACTTAAACTGTTATACGTTAACATTGAAAAAAAAAAAAAAAAATGTTTTCCATTAGAATTACGGTTATTATCTCTTAGAGGATGTCAACAGGTTTTAACTCGATTCAATGCGACTTCTAATACATACATCGTTTTACATCATTCCACCTATATTTTATTATTCAGCGGCAGTGATAGTAACACATATAAATACATATATAAGACAAAGAAGAAAACACTGTAGTTGTATATCATATTGCATAGTGACACTTTCAATGATAATTTGTAAATTATGCATTTTTAAATTATCAAAACGCATTAGTCAACGCAACTGAATTAAATAAAATGTTAACAAATATTTTTACCAGGTTTTTATCATACAAACACATATAAACTTTAATAAAAAGTTCGTTGCAATATACTCTTCCTCTCGTTCAGTAGGCATTATGTTGTGATTGTTGTGTCAGCAATTTCACACATAACATATACAGGTACATACGTCCGAGGTGAGTGTATACAGTTCCCATCAAATTGAATGTAATACGATAGCTACATTAACGTATAAAATTATGAATTCATGCTCATTTTTCAAATGTTCCATCAAATCCATTATTAAGGAACTATTTTATTTATATGAGTCTGTAGATATCATATATAAATAATGCTTGATAAAATGTAAACCTAATCTGTTGAAATAGATGTTCATCACAACGTCTAAGTTAGATATATTAAATATAAGAATCGGTCCTCAAAATTGATAGATTGTATCACGTGGAAGTATATGCTTAGATCTCTGGAACAGCCCTGTTCCATCTAGGAACAGCTGGAACAACTCAAAATAGCTCCTGGAACAGCTTAAACAGTTTTAGAAGTTTTTCTGAAACTGTTTAAGCTGTTCCAGGAGGTATTTTGAGTTGTTCCAGCTGTTCCTAGATGGAACAGGGCTGTTCCAGAGATCTAAGCATATACTTCCACGTGATACAATCTATCAATTTTGAGGACCGATTCTTATATTTAATATATCTAACTTAGACGTTGTGATGAACATCTATTTCAACAGATTAGGTTTACATTTTATCAAGCATTATTTATATATGATATCTACAGACTCATATAAATAAAATAGTTCCTTAATAATAGCTTAGATTTAGACGATACATCCCGTTTAGTGGAGTTTTGATGGAACATTTGAAAAATGAGCATGAATTCATAATTTTATACGTTAATGTAGCTATCGTATTACATTCAATTTGATGGGAACTGTATACACTCACCTCGGACGTATGTACCTGTATATGTTATGTGTGAAATTGCTGACACAACAATCACAACATAATGCCTACTGAAAGAGAGGAAGAGTATATTGCAACGAACTTTTTATTAAAGTTTATATGTGTTTGTATGATAAAAACCTGGTAAAAATATTTGTTAACATTTTATTTAATTCAGTTGCGTTGACTAATGCGTTTTGATAATTTAAAAATGCATAATTTACAAATTATCATTGAAAGTGTCACTATGCAATATGATATACAACTACAGTGTTTTCTTCTTTGTCTTATATATGTATTTATATGTGTTACTATCACTGCCGCTGAATAATAAAATATAGGTGGAATGATGTAAAACGATGTATGTATTAGAAGTCGCATTGAATCGAGTTAAAACCTGTTGACATCCTCTAAGAGATAATAACCGTAATTCTAATGGAAAACATTTTTTTTTTTTCAATTGTTAACGTATAACAGTTTAAGTAAGTTATACTATAATCTGATATCGTAACAATAATTAAAACTTTACTAATAATCATATATAAATATATGAAGAAGAAAAAATTGAATTTACGAATATATATCTACTGAAGATGTGCGTATTTGGGGTATCTATGCATATATTATGAATAAATGGCTATAAAAATAATCGTCTTACCTTTTCCCGGTGTTATCCTTGATTTCTGAAGATGATGCTAGTTAGTTAGTTATTAATATATTTAGCATACAGATTGGGGGAGGTATATGAGTCTAGGTACGTTTGAAATTATTGCTTACTTGTGTTTTATTGAATTTATCTATGACAATTATTATCAAGGTCTTAGACGAATATTTGTCAGACAAAGTACGTTTTAGTGCTTATTGTTTAGTACTTGTATCAGGAATAAATAGAATTCCCGTGCGTAAATACTATACGATCCATCTTAACTGCACAAAGTTATATGCATCGTTATACATATGTATGAAGCGCACTCTTCCATTTGTAATAGAGGTAGTTTTTGGTGTATAAGGACTCCTAGAGAGATAGAAAAAGAAAACAACAAAAAGGGTGTTATTAACAATTGATTTGAAGATCATATATATAATTTGAAACACCTTGATATTTTCTAAAATAGAGTCAACACACACACCTTCATATTTATTTTAGTTATTTGTAAAAACGTGAATTATTTTAAAAAACATCGATGTATGGGTAATCCCATTTGTAGGTTGCGAAGATGAGTCGGTTTTTCGAACTTACCCAAATATGTTAGCTGGTCAAACTCTGGGGTGCTCGATCCATAGCGACGTTCGACGCCAAATATTTTGGTAGAAATCTACTAACATTTCCTACTATTTAAGCAATTTACCGACCTATGAATAATGTCATTGAATTATGAGGGGCGCTTTTGGGTATACATAATTTGGTGATACGCCTGTTATAATAATAATAATAGTTTTAAACACTAAAATTGACTTTTTTAAATGTAATGTATAATCTACTTTACATTTTAACATTCAGATTTTTCTAGATGGATATTCTAATGGTTTAGTTCTCCTGATCTATATATCCTATACAGGGTCAATCAAAATACGGTAAAGTTTTATGCTTACAAAGAGGGTTGATGAATAAAACATAAATAATTTTAGCGAAACACATTTTATTAATGAGATTAATATTTATGACAGTAATACACTATTTTTGCAAATAAATTGATTAAAATATAAAACTATTTTATATACGTTTTGATTTCATTAACGGCTTATTTTTTTCTGTAGTTTACTTCCTTTTTATTTCACCCACAATTTTTGGTGCCTGTTCGAAATAGTCCCTAGACGATTTCGTCTCCTTGTATTTTGTATAACACAATTTCATTAGTAGGTATTTGCTTTCCATTTATAAGCAGTATGTTGTTATCTTTGTACTTAAGGTCCTCCATCATTCTCTATATCCACTTGTTTGGCTCTTGAAGGCTCGCTTAGCAGCTATGATGATTCCATTAAGCGCCAATGCCCCCACGGTAAGGTATCATATGTAGTAGGGATGATATACCTCTTATCATCGTGAGGACTTAGAGCAGTTTTCGTTTGCTTGATGGTTGATACCAAATGTTTTTCTGATTTGAATAATCGCTGTTCAACAAATGTTTCTTTACCCTCTTTTAAACATTGTATGTAGTCGTCGAATGTAATTTTATTTTTCACAATGTGCCTCTTTACGCCCTTGGCCTTCTTATCTTTGTCCATTCCATCCACTTTATATGCATACATCTTTGAACGGAGCCCGACAAACTCAGACATTATCTTACCACAATTTTCATCTTTCATCATACCAAGAACTTTTTTGTTTAGACGAGGAATATTAAAAATATTATTTTCCGGGTAATCGGAAGTATCAAAATATTCAGAAGCGTCGCACCGAATTACTTCATACAAATCATCGCATTCCACCTCGTATATAAGTGAGTCGGTGTCAGTGTAACAGACTCGTGCCTTATCTCCGAATCGACTCCTCATATAGGAGTAGTGAAAGTCGTATATTTTAATTTAGATATATCAAGGATGCACATGCCAACGTAAATGGGTTTGTTCAAATAGATCTCGGTTTTGTTGAATTCATTTGCTACAAATTCTCATCAATATTGTTGAGGATTTAAAATTCGGCTTCGCTATCAACGCCTGAGCACCGTATCGTCCTTCCCATTTTGTTAACAATTTTACGATGGAATGTTTACGGATATTCTCCATCGTTTTACCAAATACGGCGTTATTCATAAGTTTAAACAAATTCTTCTCAAACTCATTTACAGCCTGCTGACGCAATTTTGTATTTAAATCAATGTAAGACTTGAGCCACGGGGATTGTTTAAATTTTAATACGCGGTGAACCTTTTTTAGAACTAATCCGTTCTCTAAAGCCTGCTGAAGATTCCGATAATGTATTACGTAACCCTCTTTATTGTGTAAAGTAGCCAGTAGTTTGGATTCTTTAGATTTCTGAGATTCTGGAACGCGATGTTCAGGACAGAATGGTAGGTCGCTGTGGGAATCGTGAATGATATGTGGGTACTCTAAATCAACTTCAAGAATGTAACCTTCATCATTATCGGCGGGTACGTTGAAATTAAAGTTGTTTAAATCACCTTCCACCCATTCAAATCCTCCATACGGGAGACACTGTGACATTGCCCATCCATATTGATTATTAATGTCATTATAAATTAAAACTTTGATGGCTGATCTGATGATAATTTGGCAAATATTTGTTATTAGCTGTTGCGTAACGTTTCGAACATTGGCTTAGACACCTCGTATACCTTTTCGATAAATAGAAACATTTCAATATCTCTTAGAAGTTCAAGATTTATTTGAGTAAACTTGAGCATACAATCCCAAGTATACTCGGGTAAAGTATAGTAATGAGCTGGGTCCAAACCGTATGTTTTCAAACAGCTCAATCGAAATTGTTCGAATATGTCCGCCAGTAACAAATATCTGTTTTCAAATATAAATCTGAATATTCCCCCAAACTTTGACAGCCAAATGAGTTCCACACCTCGTTGGCATGCGTATAATCCGCGTCCGTAATATCGGTATCCGTCATCGAGTTGTAAAATTTAGTTTTATCCGGTAGTTGTATTTCGTCAAGTTTAGAAAGGAATCTGTGTAGTCGTAAGGGAACACCCTTACGTGTTAATAATTAAATTTTGAATCGTTTAATTTTGAAATTGTGATTTCAAATTTGGAAAAACGTCTAAGTGTGATGCCAGGGTTTCTAGCCCGCTTGCCATAAATCTATAAGAATCAATAAATCTAAACTCAACGAAACTATCATCAATATTTTTTGTGAACGAAATATATCTCTCCTTGTTTATAGGAAGCAAATCTATGCGACCTTCGAAATCTTTAGCAAGATTTTGAATAATAAAATGAGAATCATATCCCGACAAATTATGAAATACCACAGGAATTGTATGACTATCTGTATAATTAATATTACACCCCTCGTGAGCAGGCCCACGATACCTACCAGTAAGATGGCAGTGATCGCGGACTTTAATATCCTCAGTGGCAAAGGGTCGTTCACAGATGTGGCAGTGTGAAGCAGAACTGAACTCCAACTCTTGCGCATGCGTAAGAGGTTCCATCGCTAGTGGGCAAAGAAACACCGTTTCTACGTCTTCGGCAAGCTGACACATTTCTTGCGCAAACCATTTCTGACAGTCTTCGCCACGGTAAGATCTATAAAAGCTTAAAGAATCATCATAGGCACACTTTACGTAATAGCCCACGCTGTATGGGATATGGTCTTGTATTTTTATTAATTCCCTTTTGGTTGGCACTAGCAAACACTCCAGATCAGCATACACGATAAATGGAACAGGCTCCTTGTTCTTGTAGTTCTTGAATTTTAAGTTGGCTTGCTCTGATGATGGTAAACGCACTTTACAATTATTCATAGCGATACAGTCCTCCAAATGAACATCTAACTTGTATTGTGTGCGGAAGTAGTGGAGGCAGCGATCGCAGAAATATTTTCTGCCGTGCTCTTTACTGAGCTGTGTGGAAACAAGGCGGCTTAAATCTTTTATCCACACGTAGTGGAACCGTGATTTATTACCATCGTCATCGCCCTCCTCATCCTGTATCAGGAGCAAATTAACATGTTTCTCCTGTTTGTTTTTCGTCAAATAAGTGGGTACAACGTTATATTTTCTTTTATTTAACTTCTCCAGGATGTAAACGTTAATGGATATGCCGTTTTGTTTCTCAAATCGAGGTATCTGTTTTATTGTCATCGGCATGGTGATGTTTGCCAGCTCTAACACATCTGATGGGTGGGGATATTTTGAAGTGCGTTGGGGGTCCTTTTGAGCAGGGTAAAGAGCAGCCACAATGGACCAGGCAAAACACGCCTCATCGTCGTTTTTAACATTGACGCAGGCGTGTTTCAATCTGATGGCTCGAGGAAGTTCTACGTAGGAAGAGCCCAGCTGCGGTGTAAACTTATTAACGTTAAATACAATGTTTATGATTGCATTCAAGGCCCAACCGCTATCACGTTCCTAAAACCATTATTTAAAATTAGAATTATATGAACAAATTCATAAACTACTTTAAATATTATAACATACCTGAAATTCCTCCAATTCCCGTATGATTTGAGCTTTCACGTGTTGTTCGAACCAGTCCTCTAAATCAGTGTCTCGGTATACAGGGGCATTTTTAGATTTCAAATACTTGAACTCTAAGATCTCTGTATCCCCCTTAACTATAATAAATTCGCCACAGAAAACAGCATTTATTTTCAGTGCTGTCTCCTTCTTCAAGGAATTACGTATGCGCCGTGTGATAAGGTCCCCCGCATCTTTCAGGAACTCAGCTGGGTCTTTATGCTGTAAGTTAATCACCGCTCCTGTATGAATCCTGCTGGCAAAGGCGGACTCTAAATTTGCCCATTTTACACGGGTACCTTGTATAATTTGCCCGATTTGGATGAGCTGGCTTATAACTACTCCCAAAAATCGCTCGCAGTGACTTCATCATGGTGCGAAAGCCTTGCATTAGAGCTACACAGTTGGTGATGTGTTGCTTCTCGCTTACTGTTATTGAAGTCTTCAATGCTGCATTCATAGCACGAATATTCTTTCCACACTCTTTAATAGCCGGCTCGATCGATGAAGGATCATCATTAACAGTTAAAACTCTAGAGCGAGTCTCCTCAACAATTCTTGAAAAAGATTGAACGTTTTGTAATGAAACCATCTTCCTACTCACGACGTTAATACACAACAACACCAACAACACAAATGTGAACTGCTGACGTCTTGTCTCTATCAAAGATAGACAATAAATGCGGACGATAAGTATCTCGCCTGTATAAATAACTTCTCTCTATTCGCGCACGTACCGCGTACTAGACTCACCTAAACAATTATTTTTAATTACACCAGCTTATCCAGTCTATTTGTGTTATTTTTTTTATAATAGTCAATATTAATTTGAAGAGAATAAATTAATAACACATTTCTGTATTTGATTACCTATAAAAGATAGCCGGCTTCGTATTGTTTTATTAAAGTACTTAGTATCTATGATATCAGGGAGAACACCAAATAATTATAATGAATCAATTTGTATTCTTATTATATCGAAGTTTATTTTCAGCATAATCAAATATGCTCGTTTAGGGCCTAATTGAAAATTATTAATTAGTAAACTAATTTATGCCATTTCAAATTTTTTTGTGTAACAAGAAAAATTGAATTATATTATTTAATGTCACCATATTTTAATAAATATCTGGATTTCGTTGTATTTCAAATTTAATTCGCGGTTTCCATAAACAAGCAGCAACGAATCCGTAAGATTGCATACACAGCAATTGTCGCATATATGGAAGTACATGGATGTTTCAATGTTTAGTGCTGACGGCTACATTCCTCTGGGTCAATTATTAACACAGTCAAATATGTTTGTTCAAGTTTTAAATGAAAAGTAATAATTAGTAAAGTAATTTTAAGTTATTTAAATTTTAATCTGTATAACAAGAAAAATATTTAATTATATTGTTTAATTTTATTATAGTTTATTAAGTTCCTAAAATTCCTAATCGAATACGATATATAATATTAAATAAATAAAATAATTTATACTACCTTGATTTTTAATCTATATATAACAAGAAGAATATTGAATTATTATTATTTAATGTTAGAATTTCATTATAGTTATTAAGTTTCTAGAATAATTTTATTCTATACATTTATAGCAGCTAATGCATGTGTATATTTGATATTGCTGGCGTAAGCATCCTAACACCTTACGCTGATCATATTCGCTCGTCTTACGTCACGCGGGGCCCCGTACTCGTACGTCATCAGCCGCGAAAGTCCTCCGATAAGCATGCATTCCCCATCGGGGGGACGCTGAGTCACCCGGAGTTCCCGATCGGTTTCAAATTGCGAGCGCTTCGAAGCCGACCAATCACATGATGCAGTCAAGACGAAAGGTAGGAGTGGAGGGGATAAAACGTACTTTCAGACCCCCCGTGTAAACCTTATGGGATTTTGCGCCAGAACTCCTGTAGCGCCTCTACTGGCGTAGCTATCTTTAAAATTTTAAATAGGAAGTAATTTCATTTAGAAGCTCATTTGGAAGATATTTCCATTACTTTTATGGCAATGCAAACAGTTTTACGGTTTTCGAAATTTTTACCAACTTATCCAAGATTAATAATTGGAGTACTTACGTTATTTTTTCTACTGTATAATAAAATAGACATTCACTTTATTATTGATATAGTGTACTGCTACCTTTGTTCTTGTATCTTATTTGGGTTTCAGAGTTTTTCTCCAAAATTCGTTTAATGGATATTGATTCCCTTTGATGACAGTTGTATTTTGATGAAACTGATTTATAGATTTCCTATGTTCCTTGTTGCAAAAATAACACATTTGTGAATACATCCATCATTTATGTTCGGCTAACTAGACATAACCTCACTATCATATTCAGATTACAGTGCGAAGTGTAACCCCGCATCAAGATAACGACCGTAAATCGCATAGATTTGTTACACCCAACTCAGAAACACGACCCATGTATAGCCATACGTCTTTGTATTGTCCCATAATAAAACCTTTTTACATAATTAATCACAATATAACCATTACAATAATTGTTAAAAAATCAAATCTCATAATTTGAAAAGAAGCGCGCTACCAAAGCGAATCATGATTGGACGTAATGATTCTGCATCGCTATTGGAGGGATCACCCCTACAATTAGCCGTTCATTTCGACAGGGCGTATAAAGCAGTCATCAAGCAGATCCTGGTTTTAGCCAATAGCAAGCTCATAACATGACTTTAACAGAGTATAATCTTTGGCTATAACCATGAATGCATATTCATGCGGGTAACTCTGTGACCGTAAACATATCAACGTGACAACTAGAAAATTTTGTGCGCGTGCGCAGTTTGTTTTAAACAATATAACCAATAGGAAATCGATAAGCAAGGTAAAGATATCGAATTTTCAGGCTCCTGAAATTAAATGTGCTATTTGACCGTTTCTTGTTTATATGTTCTTTACTGTAGGTGCGTTCAGTATTTAGCAAACAAATACACATACACTTATGCAAATTACAGAAGCACTACAAGAATATCGATCGCTCCTCGTAAAAAATCTAATAATGCTTAAGTGGTTAATATTAAACGTCCGGCAAGGTCAGTAAACGAACCGTGTGGCTATTTACTAGACGGTAGCCGTTCTCCGTCATTTCGATATCTGTTAATGCTCGAAATAGCACACCTATCGTGTCAAATTGCAAACCACAACGTACTCACCATTAGTGCTGTTGCCGCCAGAGGTATTCGATATGTTCAGCCGTACAAGGGTTAAGTAACACTGAACTTTTAATATGGTTGCTGTATGTGACTACGTCACGAAAGCGACGTATATGAAGTATGTGATGCAGACTTGTGTTATCTATCGCGAAAGGTAAGAGCCGCTTAAGTTCAAATTTATCATAGCAATTCGTTGTGATGGTATGTGGTAATCTGCATTAATTAGATATATGAACAAACCGAAGTTCCCGTAACAACTTTTGTAAGGCGTGTACCTATTATTATATTAAACAGAAATAAAGGGGATGTATGTTTGAAGTGCACACAACAACTGAATGAAAATATTGAAATATCAGCATAAAATTAACTAATGAACTGCGGAGTCAAAGTGGTTTTGTTGTATTTAAAAAAGATGCGTCGAACAAGGCTGGGCCAAGGTTAATTGGATGTAACACATTTTTGGTTTCTTAACCTTGTTTATCATCGAATGCCAGCATTGTTCTTATTCGATATATTTGGGGCAAAGCGAATTAAAAATAACTTTTGTTTACCAAGAAATATCCCTACATTTAATTCATGTGCTGTATAAATCGTGTCTTTCATTAAAGATCAACTTTAAGTTCGTCATTTATTATTATTATTATGCTCCATGAATTATGCGAAATACCGTACTTAGAGCGATCTGCTATTTTCTTCAACTTTGAAATTTAACGTTCCTTGCGATCAGAGCCGGATCTAGAAAATTTCTCAGTGGGCACAAATTCTCCATGTAATTTTTATTGTCACTATTTGTCAATCCTATTTTACCGACCCATGAACGTGCCGACCGAGGCATTTGCTTCCTTTTGCCCCTCACCTCTCCGTTCAATCCAACAGTAAATAGCTGCTTGTAATTGCTAAAATGCTGGCTAAGTTTAAATCGACTGGCTGGGTAAATAATAATTATAGAGAACCTCATCAATCTTACAAAAACATTTAAACTCTAGAAAAAAAAAATGAGAGAAGAAAGCACTTTTTTAAAATTTTATTTACTTATCTAATTACTTAATACGGATCGTAATAAATTGGACTTTTCCATTATCTGTATAGATGAAATCGCAGCCAGTTTAATTTGATTTGATTTTTAGTGTGTCTTAGGTTTACAAGAAAAGGGCATCTAAAACAGTATTATTATAATACTGGGTGCGACAAAACTACCTCCTTAATTTAAAGGTTGAATAGCAAACAGATGCTACAAGTTAACGAAACTGTATTAATACGAATGGAATCTACAGAATGTGAAATTACGCTACAAGTTTCATTTTTTGAACCCTATATCAGTCAAGTGTTTTCCTTCGTTATCAATGCATTGCTGAATGCGAATTCGAAAGTTCGCCATTACGCCAACATTTCTTGAGGAATATGAACAATCTCTCCTTGTGGCAGGGCTGCTAGAATACCCCGTCGATGTTTGTAAACTTCAGCCTTAAGAAAACTCCATAGAAAGGATTACAGGGGGTAAGGTGTGGAGATCATGCTGGCTAGGGGATGTCTCCACACAAAGACATGAAGCATCTTGGGAACAGCTGCCTCAGATCTTTGAGAGATCTTCTGTGCGTGAGCAATAGTCCCGTCCTCCTGAAACCACACATCCTGTTGAATCTGCAGCGCATTGAGTCTTGGTGCCATAGAAGTCTGAAGCATTTGAATGTATCTATCTGAGTTTACGGTCACTGTGATTCCTCCCTCTTCAAAAAAAGTAGAGGCCAATGATCCCAACACTGCTAATCGCGCACCAAACAGTAACACGTTCACTATGCAAAGGCTTTTCATGGATCCCGAAGGTTTTGTACACTCCAATAACGATAGTTTTATTTATTCACACACTCCGATATGTGAAAATGTGTCACATCACTAGAGAAAACCAAAGCCTCTTTTAGCACATTTTCAAAGATTTAGAAGGATGCTAAATAAAACGTCTCCCCTAACTAGAGTTAATACGCGACTTTCTACACGCAAACTAAATTAGGGAGGGAGTTTTGCCACACCCTGTATAACACAACACAAAGGATTGAATACAGAGGTACTATAAATTAAGTCAGTATTAAAAAAAAATTAAAAAAAAACAAATTTTTGCAGATTGTAAAAAAACATTAGGACTTTCTGCATTATCTTCCAAAACAAGAATTCTGAAAAAGTCTGATTTAACAGTAAAAAATTGCAATCCTTTTTTTCTCAGTGTGTAGCATTTTCCTTAAGTTACAAAAAAAATTTTATTTTCTTCTGAACTATACTAATATAGTTATAGCGACATTTTTTTTTTTTTTTTTTTAATAGCAAGCCATATTTTGCTGTGATATTTTGGTGCCTCATTCAATTGCCAAACTGGTAGTACTTGTAAATACATATTCTATCAGTTTACAAAAAGAAACTTTCATTTCTTTCTTACATATTATTGTACATTTTTTATCAAAATATTTATAACGTTACTTCGGCAGCAAAACGCTTTCGGATTCAATGTTCGATAGAAAATAAAAATACATACCTATAAATTAATCATTAAAATATTACTAAGTTAGTGTACCTGATAATATTACATATGTAAATAGACAGAAAATGTAGTTTCTAGAACTGTAGTGTAAACTATCCAGTTGTCCTTATTAGGGAAGAGGGAACGATTTACTCATTCACTATCATAATTGCAACAATTCCAAGCAATATAGTGTAACTGACAGACAAGATAGATAGAAGACAAAGATATTGTCGTTGTAATTGCTATAAGTGCTAATCAAAGAATATCAAACTGCAGTGAATTTGAAAAAAAAACGAAAACAAATGGAATAGTTATGGCTTATTGGGTTTCTCAAGAAACATCTTTTTTAACATACCTATTCTACTGGCAACGAGGATATTCGACTATCTCTCATAAACTTTGAAATTGTATAAACAGAGCGCTACAGGCTTTTTTTGGGATACTTTACTAGCGTACTCTAACAACAAAATTAACGAAAAAAGTTTATATAAGCAATTGACCTTAAATGTTTCCCAATGGAGACATCGCATTGTAAAAAGTTTTCGTAAAGGAATGTGAAGAACAAGGTTTATTCTGTTAGTATGTACATGAAAAGAATTTATTTTTAAGCCATGATTGATGGTACAATAATTAATGACGAAGATGCTCAAATTGCAATCCGCCAACCTAGATACATTTGGACATGTATATGTAAAGGATTTTGTTTCATTTCATTACATGCTTCTTGAATTTTTGTCAAGTAATTCTTCTCTTGATAAGAATACTCCAAACTGTAGTACTGGTAATGCTGCAAACTTCTCCTAGACCCGTCACCACAAACTACACTAACTCAATTCAGTGTTTCTGCTGATGATGATAGCTTTGCTATCGAAACGTACTTCCAGTTTAGTGCAGTTTGTGGTGAGGGGTCTAGGAGAAGTTTGCAGAATTCTTCTCTTGTATTAACAGGCGTAGGGTATATCTTATCTTTCAACACCCCCAAACATGATAATCAAGGGGAGTGAGGTCTGGTGATCTCGGGAGCCAGGATACTGAGCTCGAACGACCAATCCAATGCTGTGTATAACTAATAATCAACCATTCACGCACAGGTAATCCAAAATGCGCTAGAGCCCCGTCTAGTTGTGTGCAGCTGCTTCTTTTATAGTAAATTAGCTTTTCATGAAGGACATCCTCAAAATTGATATCAAGAAATTTACGGAATAAGGCCAAGTTTAATCTCGACGGTAAAAAGTATGAACCATAAATGTTATTATGAAAGACGCGTGGTTCTCAAGCGGATTTTGGTGTGTCCAAATATGAAGAGTGTGATAATTAACTCAGTCCAAAGAATTTTATGCAAAAACTTATGATTATTCTGTACCTGATTTAACATCCACTCACAAAAGATCAACCTTCTCTGCGTATCACCAGGATGTAAATTTTGTTCAGGTTGAAAATGGTAAGCTTTCCTGTAGTCTGCATGTAATATTCTTTTGATTTCGTTACATCAAGTCGTTGAGCCGTTCTGCGAGAACTGAGTTGTGGTTTTTCATTAAATGCCCGGGAAATACGGTTATTAAGTCTTCTTTATATTTGATTTTCATTTCGGTTTCGTTCCTTATTAGCACGTAAACCTGGTTCACGTCAACGCCAATGAGTATCTATGAACACTTGAGAATCCTAACGTCTCTTTTAAATCCTCCATAAATGAAATGGATATCTGCGTATTCTTCATTACTAAATTTTCTTGGCGTAATAGCATCACACAAACTTTTTTGTAAACGCAACAATAGATTGTGTATTTTTGACAGATAACGGTAACCAATCTAGCAGCACACTACGATTACCAATATCAATATAAATTGAAAATTTTACAACGCGATATCTCCGTTGGGAAACATTAAAAGACGAATATTTATATAAACCTTTTTCATTAATTTTGTTGTTAGAGTACGCTAGTAAAGTATCCCGAAAAAAATCTGGAACGCCCTGTATTTATACATTTTTGAAAGAAAATAAGGAATGCATCGAAGTAGTTCTCCAATCATGGTAGCGGCTACAAAAGTACTACTGGAGTTACATAACGTCCTCAAAGCAACTGAAAGGTTGTGTAATGTTTTTTTTTTGTTTTCAGTTTCGAATAATTCTACTTAACCTGCAAAGGGAGTATATTGTCTAAAGATTCAGAGTCCCCAAAAGCGGAATTTCTGGATTTTTGATCTGTTGTAATAAATTTTAGAATTGTTCTAGAGATGCAAATATATTACGTCAATAGTCCACCTTATATCCATCGACATATAAACTAAAGTAAACCTGACACAATGCCAAAAACGTAGTTTCATATAAAAGAAAGTGTGTGTTAGTATAAATCAAAATAAGCAAGTCGTATGGTATATAAATTAACTTTAATCTGATCTAATTTTAACTTTATGATTCATTTATTTCAAGTAAATCACAGCGACCTGCTGTAGCCCGTAATACTTTAAACCTTTACAAACAACCGGCAAGGAAATACTTGTCTTGCCCTCTTTCTGTCGTTTCCTACTCTGTTACGCCATCCAGCCAACTAGATCGCGGATAACAAATCCAAAGAGAACGTTATTATATATAGATTAGAGTAAAATTTATTATTTCGGACGGACCAACAGCGCTGGACCTTGCCCATTCTGCCCGCTCCGTTATATCTTATGCAGTTAGGCGCCGAGGCTATATAAACTTCAGAAGAGATTTACTGACTTTTAGATAGAAAACGTCAGCTTGTTTTCTCCACTTTTCAGAACCAATTCTCCTGCGTACTCTCCTTCTGTCCACCCTCGTTATCTGGAATACACACGGCCGGACCCAGAACGCCCAAGAAACGCAATAACCAATAAACCGTTCGATTTTCGCTCAAAACGGAACGTATAACGTATATGGACGCCTTTATTTATAACTGCTCGGACGGAAGATAGCATCAGCAGCAGAACTATTGTTGCTTCTTCATTACTGTCCGACTGCTAGGAAATTTAGGGGAAATTCTCGTGAATATATGCTTCCGTTGATGCTCCAAACTACCGATGAAAAGCTTTCGGTTTTAACCATATCATTAAATTATTGAATTCAATGGAAGGATACGCTAAATTCGACAAACTAAACTTTGATGTTTATGGAAAGATAATGTATTTTATATGAGATTCATGATTTGTTCGTTGAGGATAGTTTAAAATAGTTTAACCATACAAAATGAACACTATCCATGTAAAAATAAATATTATATATAAATATTAAATATATATGTTATATTACTAAAATTGTTTTAAACATGTCTTATTTCGCTACTATAGTTAATGTGTATTCGCATGTAACTTATTTAGCAAATACAAATCAAGCCACTGCGAACAGCAAACTCTGATTATATTTGATTCATTAATTACAAATATTTTTTGTTATGCGGGGCAATATATACGAATAATTAATAGTACACTAATGTACTTTATAATTTACAACCTGCACTATTGCATTATTTTTTTACTGTCACTACATCGGCTGTACCATTAGTAGATATGTCAGTGGAATTTAGCAGGAAAAATAGTAGAGTGAGCTTTTTCTGTGTGTGTATTTACTGGTGTTTTGTAAAATTATTTAGAAACATATAAGGTGTTACAAATGTTTAAAGGTGGTGCACTTCGACGACTTCGAAAGACTTGAAGGGCTAAAGTCACCTTCATACCAAAAGCAGGGAAAAAGGACATTACGCACCCTAAATCCCACAGACCTATCAGCCTTACATCATTCTTTTTGAAAACGGTGGAAAAAGCTGCAGATAATTATATCAGAACAGACATCTTGGAGCGGGTGCCATTGCACCACTGTCAGCACGCCTATCAAACAGCAAATCACTGAGACTGCATAGTGGAGCTGACGGACAAATGCAAAATGCACTGACGAATAAAGAAACGTAGTGTGCGCCTTTGTAGACATATAGGGCGCTTTTGACAACACTCACACGAGTCTGTCATTAATTAACAGAGGAGTACATAGCGTGCTTTCTAGATGGATGTCGCAGCTACTGTCTACCAGATCGGTGGAGGCGGAGGTGGGACATAAGACCATCTCGCTAAGTACGACCAGAGGATGTCCACAGGGGGAAGTTACATCCCCACTTATGTGGAGCCTAATAGTAGACGAACTCTTACGCGGACTGACGGATCTAGGCATACCTTGCCAAGGGTATGCTGATGATATTGTCATATACACAAGAGGCAAATTTGAGAATACCCTCTGTGACATAGTTCAAAGAGGATTGAACTTTACGAGAAGATGGTGTCAATCGGTGGAACTCGGCTCAACCCCACTAAGACTACCTTAGTAGCATTTACTAGGAAAAGAAAATCCAATCTTAAAAACACAAAACTGAATGGGCAAAATATAGATTGGAGAACGGAGGTTAAATATCTAGGCCTTACTCTAGACAATAAACTTCTACGGAATAAACATGAACTTGAAGTAACCAACAAGGCCAAAAGAGCTCTGATGGTGTGCAGAAACTTTGCAGGGAAAAATTGGGGATGCAACCCAAAAATACTGCTTTGGATGTATGCAGCGATAGTGAGACCGCTCACCACTTATGCATCAGTAGGCATGGAGCAAAAGAACTAATCTGACCAACGCGAGAATTAACCTCTCGAAAGTGCAAAGATTAGCATGTGTATGCATAACCGGGCTATGAGAACCTCCCCAACACAGCTATCAAGTAGTTATTGGATCTTACCCCCTCCATATTGTAGTAGTGGGCGTGGCAAAAGAACCACACTCAGAATAGTCAAGGAAAGAATGATTAGGCATAGGCCTCAATCTCCTGAGGTGATCAAACTGGGACATGCCCGGGATGATATGATAAAAAATTCATTTTGTGAAAGAATTCCATCATAAATCTCAGTAACAGGAGCGAGTGGGATCATAACACCATCTTGAACTTGAACAGAAATGCGATCAAATGTATACTGATGGCTTCAAACGGCAGAGGAACGGAATAGGAATATATGGCCTAGAACCACATATTTTCGAAAGCTTGGGAAAATATCCAAGTATATTTCAGGCAGAAATACACGCTATGGAAAGTATGTTCAGTTTAATATGGATAAAAATATCGGAAGCAGGAGATTATCATCATGTCTGATAGTCAGCAGCCGTCAAGGCGCTGAGCTCATATGAAATAAGTTCAAGATGGTCTGGGAATGCCTAGGGACATTAAATGAGCTAGGCAAAAGGAATAAAGTAACCATCCTGTGGTTCGGGTCACCAGGAGTGGAAGGAACGAAAAACGGATAATCTCGCATAAAGGGCTGGAATGCCTTTTGTAGGGTCTGAACCCTTTTGTGAGTTGAGTAGCAGTACAATACTGAAAAAACTAAAGTCCTCCAGGGAATTAGGCAAAATAAATTCTTCTGGTAGACTTATAACCAGAAGAGGTTTACAGAATGCATCAGCCTACCCAACTACGTTCGCATATTAACAGGAATACTTTCAGGTCATTGTAGACTAAAGACACCTGACTAAGCTTGATTGGAAAAAGAATCTGAATGTAGATTTTGTGGAATGAAAATACAGAGCAAACCCATCCACCTCCTCTCAACACTGGTAGCACTGTGCAACTCGAGGGCGTTGCACCTGGGAGCATATGAAATCGAAGAGAGGAGACTTACCTAGACTGGGTCTTCTGATTATCCTACACTCTCTGAAAGGAATAGGTTGGAAGGCCAGCTGTAAAGCAGCAAGAATAGGGACATAATAGATTTTTATGGTCGCAGTGTAAATCACCCTTCTATTACATACTACAACATGCTACATACATACATAGCGAAAAAATAACATATTAGAAGTGTCAGTTGTAAAGCTCACGTCAAAGAAGTTGCGCATAATCGAGCATGGGCCATCCTTCAGTACCTGTACAGTTTAAATATTTATAGGTGAGAAAATGAGGATATGACGTAGGCGTAGAAGCTTATGTATTTTCACAATAATTCTGGCATTGATAAGGAGGAAAGTGGCACTTTTCCTCCCTAGTGCAAAAAGTAAGTAAATTGATATGATGAAGCTGTACATTTTATATGTGACATTATTGATAGATGACATATTAGTACATTCGACCCAGTCTGATTCAATTTATGCGATATTGTTAAGTTATAGGTCCTGTGAGTTTAGGAATGAGTACATTTAAAAAGAACTCCATAAATATTACTATATCATTTTGTGGGAACAGGATGAAAATCCATCACTCCTTCAAACTGCGTAGCACTATGCAACTCGAGGGCATTGTACCTTGAGCATGTGAAATCGAAGAGGGAGACTTACCTAGACTGGGGCCTCTAACATCCTATACACTTTCTAAAAGAATAGGATTGGAAGGCAGCTGTAAAACAGCAAGAATAGGGGACACAACAGATCTTTTAGGTCGCAGTGTAACATCACCCTTCCATTTATATACATACATACATAGGATAAAACTTAAAACCAATAAATCAAGGGCTGTAACTGCAAAAATTTTGACAGAATTTGCAATATAGCCAAAACTAATTCTCGAAAGTGGGCAAACTTATATATTTATGCAAAAGTCATTTAGATAAATGGCTATCAAAATATTTTTTAAAGGCTACAGCAATCCATTTAAATAAAAAACTCAAAGTGGCCCCCGAAATTTATAACACTCAATTTACCAAATGTATTTAGAGATTTAACACATATTTACAGAAAGTCTCTCTTTCCACCTGGGGTGCTTATATACTTTTCAGGTCAAATTTTCGAAGCATATTCATATTTATATTTCTAATCATTGTATTAGATATATAGTCTTATCTGTAGAGTTACTGTATTTTACTCGTATCTATAACATACATACTTTACTTACGTTTTAAACAAACAGGTTAACAGCTTTTAACTACATATATATTGGAAGCCCATACAAAATTTTAACCACACACACTGATCTACAAGTAAATATGCAGTCCTATTTTTATATTTGTTTTTGCAAAAGGAAAGACTGGTTTAAACTTCTTTACTAGTATAATAATTGATACGACCTAAGAATAAATTTGGGATACTTAATATTGTTATTCATACATATTATCGTAACACTAAAATATCAGCATAATAAAATTGTTTAAATATGTACAAATATGCAGATAATATTTATTGTAAACACACAAAATGATAAGCGAGTGTACAAGGAATATAACAGCTAGTGATTACTTGAGTATATGTAACTAAGAATATAATTTTACTTACTGGGGACTGTTTACCAAGGCACTCGTTTTTAAATAACTAACTTAGTATTTGTATTGCAGAAACTTTAACTTCCAATTATCTAACATTAAAATATTATTATTCTTTTTCGAAGATGTAGTTTTAAACGCTTCAAAATATTATTATTATTGCATACATTAATGCACACACATACATAAATTTTAATACTTATATCCCTTACAGGCCTTAATAAATATTGACAAGCGTAAAATGGAATATTCCCCGCACAATATCCACACATTCAGGCGTCCCCTTTCAGTGCCAGCAATAATGCTAATTGAGTTTTAAACACGAACGACAGCTGCTATATTCTACGGTTATTCTGAGTTATTATCGTGCGGAATTTTTCGTCGCTTTTCCGAACTAAATTAGCATCCGAAAGGCAGCCGCGGTCCTCCACGTGTGTTGCGAGAAAATTCCCAATTGATATTCAGTCGAAAATTCTCTGGAATACAGGAGACTAATTAGCTCTAACTGGCAGTTTCATGCATTTTCGAACTTTAATAACAAAGCGGCAATTTAAATTCAAAAGAAGTGATTTGGAAGGGTTAAAATTGAATCACGTATTGAAACGTCCGTACGTATTCACCTGAATATTTTAAATTATTAAAACTTTAACATACTGTTACAATCTAGCTAGATTGAGTAATTGAAATTCGCTATTTATAAAAATTGTAGCTATTGCGCACAATACGATAAAGTTCTTTACGATAATATCCTATATCCACCCCACCGAATTTTGCTTATATAAACACAGACGCGTATACCCTTTTCATGAATAAACGAAGAATACATAATAAAGGACGGAGAGAAAATACGAAGCTTGAGGCTGTGTTCAAAAGACGAAATATCTTTGTTGAGCTTCTAATCAGTGTACTGCAGGAAATGATGCCCTAAAGATTACGTTTCATTATAATTACACCACGTATATTATAGGTAAGATGATGAGTCATTTCTTTCATCTCTCTCAGCGAAGTAGACGTTGCGCTTCATCCTTAACCTTAAGAAATTAAATAATGACCCCTTCGTATCTAAATAGTGAAGAAATAAAAATGAAACACTGCAATTATTTCTGCCCCCATACGAATAAGTAACAAATTGTTAAATATTTACTTTAAAACATCAATACATTGCACTGAATGCACGTTTCTATAGCAAAGCTATCATCATCAGCAATAACATTGAATCACCCTAAAGCTATCTGTATTTATATTTAAAAAAAAATAAGCATGGTAGAGATTAGAATTCAACGGCTCCACTCCCCTGATATTCGGTAAAAGACGTTTATTTTTAATAAGCTTCCATACTTTTATAGCACTTACAATTGTACAGGTGTCCCGCGCAAGACTGGGTTTTTGAGTACAGCTCTATTTTTTATTTTAGGAAAAAGTGTTTTATACAAAAGTTTTAGAGAATTCAATGCTGCATAACTTAAAAATATTTTTGACTATACAGGATGTTCTGAAAGCATACTTATTACGTTATTTTAAATGGAACACTCTATATATTATTCGATTTTTAAATTCTACGAAGGAAACTAGCAATGGATATAAGAATTCATATAATAATCAAAACTTGGATTAACAATGAAGTTAAATATTCCATACGAAATTGAAATATTTCTATTTCTGCAGAAAAGATTTCCAGCATTGCAAGATTTCTATAAAATACAGAAGATTAAGCACAATAATTTAGTTCAAAGCGTTCAAAGCAGCACTTTTTTGATAAGAAAATAGCTGATTCAGATAATAAAACGCGAACTACCTGGAATATATTAAATAACATACAAAATAAATCCAATAATTCTAATAAAAATAATGTTGTAATTATTGATAGGCACTATGGATGAATCTCCAAAAGCTATTGCTGAATCTTTTAATAAATATTTTTTCCAAGCACCAGTAGTTACGTCATTATCCATTCCAAATATTAAAATTACCAATGAACATATGAAGAATAATCCACGTACCATGTTTCTGCATTCATTTTCAGAACACGAAATGCTTATAGTATTTTAAAATATTAAACATAAATTTACTTCTGTACCTGACGGTATTCCTGCTTTTATTCTTAGAGAATTTAAATGTTACTTAATAAAACCATTAACTTATTTAATAAATGCGTCATTTGAAACTGGTATTTTTCCAGAATCACTTAGATGTACATTAGTTAGAGCTGTTCATAGAAAGGGTGATGTTGAAGATTTGTCGAACTATAGGCCGATTTCTATATCATCTTCTTTTTCTAAAGTATTTGAGTACGCAATGCTTAATCGTATTAATAACTTTCTGGATAAATTTAACTTGTTGTCCCAGTGTCAACATGGATTTAGCGGATAAATCTACTATATCTGCTTTATTAGATATACATTCTTATCTTTTGCAAAATATTGAGAATAAATTATGTCCGTTCGGTGTTATATGTGATTTGAGCAAAGCGCTTGACTGCGTAAAACATGATTTACTTTTGACTAAACTTAATGTATTGGGCTTACGTGGCAATGTTGCTAATTGGATAGAATCTTATTTACCGAATAGAATTCAATTTGTTGAAGTCGTTATTACAAATACAAATACAAAGCACCGAGTAAGTAATCTTCTCCAATGCCAAACTGTACAGGAGTACCACCGGGTTCAGTTTTAGGTCCTGTATTGTTCTCATAATGTATTAATGATATAGTAGATTTTCTATGTGACTATCACGTTGTAACATACATCTACTCTCTCTTCACTTACTTCATCTGTTATCTGTTACACCTATGAAATAAAACTCTATTATTATTATTATCGTTTTATATGAGCTACTATATGTCTATCTGTAATTACAACGGTGTTATTTGCGCTTTTGTAAAAAAAAGCCCTGCTGAAAGCTTTCAGTTAAGGCGGGGTAGTTTGTATATGCATTTGTTTTAAATATTCATATTTTAAATATCATACATACATACTTAGCTTGATACAACAGTGTAATTAAAATTGATAGATTTAAATACAGGTGTCTACTATTGTCCTAAACATTTGCTTAACTTTAGCCCAAAGTAACTTGACATTTTTGTGTACATCAATATCTGAAAGTTTTTTTTTATACAATTTTTGGCTTTATGGAGGTTGTGATCGCTTGTACATCACAATCAAAATCAATTCTAAACATTAGTCATACCTAATAAATTAAATGATAAATTAATTGATAAATGCATTAATAAATTAACTAGTTACACAATTTCTAATTTTTGTCACTCTAGCTTATATACAGGTGTCCCATCGTACTGGGTCATTAGAATTTTTCGAACTTGTAGAGTAGTCATTGCCGATTATAATCTATCTAAAGGAAATATTTTCAGCAGAATGGTGCAATTTTTATGGTGCCAGTATATTGCTCACATCATTTGTGATGAGCTTGTATTTATTTCCTTCTCCTAAAGCTAATCGTTTTTGAAATATTTGCAATTTTTCAAAATTTAGACGTTTACACGGTTTCAAATAAAATTAAATATCTCATAGGCTATTAGATATTAAGATATTCTACTGATATGGGCGCAACTACACAGTCATGAATGTTGACTGTGATAGCGGTAACTGCAATATCCTATCCTATCCTATCCCTACCCCTACAGGGTATACAGAAACTCCTGTCCAATATGGATATCTTTAAAGTTAAAAAACTTTTTTTTTTCAAACGGATCATGGTGTTTTCTACCAGATCATGAATCAGCGTAAAAATTCTACATCGATTTGTTATAAAGTTTAGGATAACCTATTTCTGATAGCTTTTGACAATATTCACACTTATTATGTCATAAAATCAGCAGAAATATGCATTATAGCAAAATATTTTTTTTTGCTCAAAGAAAACAAAATCAGGAATGGGAGGGTTATGTAGGAAAACGATTCGTTAACAGGTAACTAGAATAGTGTCTCAACAAGTGATTTGGTGTATCTATCCGTGTCATTTTACTTGGCCTCATTTCCTGGAGATTTTCCCAGTAGCTGGATTTTCTCTGCTCCATTTCTATTTTTAAAAGGGATAAGAGAGAGGTTAATAAATAAATATTGAACAAGATATTACGTTTTCAAATTCTTGAGTAGAAATTCTGCGTGGTTTGGATACGACAAATGCGTGGAAATGGTTACTTACAAAAAGCAGGAAAAGAGTCATCGTGCGGCTCTCTAATTAGCATAAGAATTTATTTGATGACATTACTTTATTTAATTTTGATGTATTCTTGTGCTCTTTTACTTACCAAGCAGATTATTTTATTTTATTTTTTACGCATTCGGTAATAATCACGTCTTGACCGCCCACACAAGGCGCTCGTGAAATGAATATGTACCTACTAGACCTACACTGTTGAAAATTTTAACGCTTTTTTGACTAATTTAATAGTCAAGAGAGGTCCACACTCTTTCGTGTTATTTTGTCGGGAACTATAGAAGTTTAAATTTGACGAGCAAAGATAGTCAAGTATTGTCTATTGCTAAGGGGTATTTTGTCTAACTGATACGTGGAATTAATAAAATACTTCTAGTCACATTTTATTTGATCTAGACTAGATTTACTAGCTATTTAAATAATGAATGCAATCTATTGGTGTTTTAACACATTTCTCAAACACAACGTCTTTTTAATATGCAACTCCTATTTCTTAGTGCTATAATATTCTCTCTTTAAGACGTTTTCGCAATTATAAATATGCAAAAACCACTCATTCACAAGTGTTTGGTTTCAACTAAAACACCAATTTTAAAATGATTTTTTGAGAACCATTATAAAATTAAGTGAATGTTTATGCTATTTGATTTCAAGTTTAAACTAATTGCGTAAATAAATGTTCCCAAATCTTTAAAATATTGAAATTTTTTATGGCCCACTGGATTAACGTTTAATAACACGAGTTACACTTCGCAAGTCAGTCACATTTGGTGGTTGTTTGGATATGTTAATATGGAGAATCAAACACGAAAACAGACACACGTGCAATGCAGGTGGTGCGATTAATGCAATAACTGTATTAGAATAGGTGGGGTTCTATATTTTATCCGAGGAAAAAATTCTGATTGGTTGACGCTTCTAAATGTCTAGAAAAATAGTCAATCCTCATATCCAACAAAGAATTCACACGAAATTCTAGTAGTTTTGTTCTATTAAATACGCGTAGTCAAACTCGTCTCGCAAAGGTTTGTAAAAATCAACACTAAAATATTGACTAGCGCAAAATTAACGCCAACACCGTAATATTTTCAACAGTGTACAAATTAAATACAGCAGTATAAACATTACTATCATTTTCGTTATTGATCTTTCTTATTATTCAACTTCATTATTAAGTACTTCAAACTCCTTCCATGCGAAAATTAAGGCAACCCCAAAACCTTCAAAATTTATTTCGGTTATTCATATTGTGTAAATCCAATTACTGCGATAATCACTTGCTAAACCATTAGAAGTTGGGAAAGTTCGAAGTTTATTCACTCTCCGTTTATTTGTCCCTGCCCTCTTTAATCCCTTTTTCCGCTTCTTTTGCTATCGTCATACAGGAAGATAAACGGCGATAATGCCCAGCGGGCATATTAATCTCTTAATTAAAAAATTCCAAAGAAGTCGGGCAGATATCGGGCGCTTTCATATTTAATATTTGATTTTACGATTTAAATCTTACGATAACTATTCCCGAAGGGGCCCTCCGCCAGCGCCGTATAAAGCATCGAGCTCTGGATAATGTTTTAAAAGTTATAATTTATTAAGTCGTCCGTCGTTGGTATGAGGAGTTATCGAACTACTTTGAAATTGCGTATCGATTTTGTGGTATTCATACTGCCTCTGTGGCGATCCGCAACGTACCGGCGTTGTGAAACTCGCTCTCGCAGATATAGGGCGCGTGTATCCCGTTTTCAAGTAATACACATTCAACAATCAAACTACGTATGAACAGTTGTCATTAATCATACGTTTTCATTGGAAAATATAATCTGTAAAACTGACCCTTGCAACGATGTATTTGCCTTAACTACTAAGAGGGTTGCATTTAAATCCAGACCCACATGTGCATGTCATAACGCAGAACAATGACAATTTTCTTTTATTCGTATTTTATCTGAAATGTCCGTAACATGTTATTTCTGTTCAAGCCAATGCTATTCCCAAAAACAAACTCGATTTTTTAACAAGCATTAAAGGTATTTTCGACATTGTATCGTGTCATGACATTACATGTACATGTGGAGCCAGTTCCAATTTCAGGGCTCGGGTTAGTATGTTAAAGCGAAAAGGTACGTCCGCAAAAGCCGTTTTTACAAATTTTAGCTTTGAACTGAAAATTTAATACATAGCTTGATGTTGCATGTGTGTTGCCACAAGTGAAACACGTCATCACTACAGTTACAAAAATGCATACATTGATTCAACCAACAAATGGTTAATTCAACAACAAATTTCGTTTAAATACGACGAAAGAGGTTTTTTATTTAGTTTGAACGAACGTAAAAATTAATACAAAGTTATTTTTGTTGATCGAAAAGCAAAATTTAGTTGAAGTAAACAACGATTTGTGTTAATACAAGTTTAATTAAACTCAGCGAGATGATTCTTGGTCAAACTCAATGACCCAGGCGGCATTAGAATATTTGGGCAGAAGCTACAATTAACCAGAGAAGTAATATTCTGGTATACACTCGATGCGAAACTGAGCTGTCAAAAATAATGACCAGGGCTACGCAACGTATTCTGCCGATATCATTGTATTATGAAACCTAAATTATTACAAAATCTATCCCAAGCCCGTGCTCCACCTTAAAAAAGGTACTACACGATGGCTACCTAGTCTAAGTACTATATGGGTTCCATAACAATGAAATGTTCCTACTCTAACTAGATAATTTCCCTATGATTCTTAATAACAAAATATAATACAGTAGCCTCGCGACCATATGAATATACTTTGCGAAATGATGAAATATGTGAAATGTGATTAATTCACGTAAATCGCAAATCTACTGTAAATCAGTCAGCTATCAGTTATTATTAAATGCGCCCATGAAACGACTTTCGTTATCTCCCAGCATTCGCCAAGGACACTGATGTACATATGATATAATATACTTATATAAAATCAATGGCCACGAAGTAAGGAAAAAACCATGGCAAAAAACCTTACTCTGGGAGATCTGGGAAGAAGTCCTAGACCTTATACAGATAGCCGCAAATTATATTATCCTTCTGAGTACTGAAGAAGCAGCCTCAGCGTCTCCTTAAATCCGACAACCTTGCCCGTCCCGCGTAGCTGCTCCCTTTTTCACACATTGGAAGTTGAAACAGAAAGATGATGACCTAAAAAAAACAAAAAAAAACAAACAAAAAACAAACAGCAGTACAGTCTAATACTTAATAATAACAAGAGTAATATAATAGAGATTTATATTTTAAATATTTGTAGTTAACACTAATTCCCACCACTGAAGAGCATAAAATATTCATTCAAACGTGCTACCCTACTATCTATCTAAATATCTGGCGTAACCTATCTAGTTCATAAGCAACATTACTAAAAATTCACCATTCGATCGACTCATTATCTCTAGTATCTGTTTGGCGTCGCGGCAATTTAACCTCCTAGCTAAAGCCTAACGTCCCGTACGCGACCGCCACTCATCAGTGAGTGGACTTGCAAATAAACATGCCCGCTTTATCTACCACCAACTCACAAAACGAATCATTAACTCTCCCAATTCTACATAAATATGATTGAAAATGACCGTGACCTGTTATTAATTCTACCGCCTGATACGATAAATTGACCCTCATTTCCCTAAAACGTGTAACGCTACCGATAAATTTTCTAGTTCACCTCCCATTTAAGGTATTATCCCACCTACTCTGCCAATCATTATCAAGTTTATCCCTAAACGCTTTTTTAACTACACTAAGTCGAAATTAGCCCAAATCTAATAATCAAGCTATCTCCCCTAGATACCGCCTCTATCGCTAATTGATCCGCCCTCTCATTACCGATTGTACCTACATGAGCCGTAGCCCAAAAAAGTGTTATACCCCCCTCGCGCAACATATCCCAAGTATCTAACAACAAATCGGTCGGATTTTTTAAATTCCCTAACGCCTCTAATACAGATAAGCTATCTGTTATAATTCTCACGTCCCGCATAAATTCCCATTCGCGCCTAATATAAACTACTGCCTGATTTATTGCAACTAATTCTGCCTGAAAAATATTGCAATGATCCCCTAATTTAAACTTTTGATTATGTATTTCAATACTCCTATTATAAATAACAAAAGCCGCCCTTGTACCACCCTCACCCTTCGACCCATCCGTAAAAATTTCTAAATCCTCTCGAAAAGTGCCTATAAATTTATCATAACTAATACTTTTTAATTTCGCGGGATGAATTTGCCCTCCTATATCTACTCGCCTTTCTAAATCGCCCCAGTTCGCGTCCCTACGAAATTTGAGTTCCCTAAAACAAATACCCGAAATAACACACGCCGCGTCTGCCGAAATAGATGAATACGCGTTCGCGGCCCCAACCGTTAACAATCTTTGCGCCCCGATTAATTTTTTAGTTTCTTTAATGTTAACGCGTCTGCCCACATCGCCCCCGCTACAACATTCCGGTTCAATAGCGCCCCTATACATAGTACCCGCCGCGTTACCGTTTAAACCCACGTAACCCTAGCCGCTGCTCTAATTTTATTACTCATTTCCCTACCTTTCGCGGTAATATATTGAATATACGCTTTAAAATTTAATCATCTAAAATAACCCCAAGATATTTAACAAATTCTTTACAATAAATTCCACCCTCTCCGCTACAGGGGAGTTGCTGGTTAAACCTGGGGACTAAAGCCGAGGGTGATTCATTGGCTATATACTGCTGTGATAAGACCAGCGACAACATACGGGGCATTAGTCTGGTGGAGAAGGACAGAAGTGTCCTCCGCAGTGACGCTGCTAACAGCTGTCCAGAGACAGGCATTGCTGGGAATCTGGTGCAATCAACCAAATTTGAGACCATTGTGGGCCTCTCCCGGCTGAAGCTTTATGTGAAAGCGGTGGCTATGAATACCATCCTTAGACTGAAAATCAACAACTTTTGGCATCCCAACACTAGGGTTAAAGAGTCCATACCGAACAGAGACCAGACACGTAATGATACCACTCCTGTTGATGACTAGTTCATGGATCCAAGTCTAGCTAGGACACAGGAGCCGCTATTTGTGGATCGACCCCTAATAAAGGATATCCATAAGCCTGGGGAAGCATGCGATGGTCTTCCAGGCAGAGGTATTCGCTCTTGCAGCCTGCGCAGAAATGATTGCAATAGGGGGCTGCATGAAAAGGAAAATGAGTATAATGACTGACAGCCAGGCTGCTATCTAAGCAGTCTCGAACCCTGTAACTAGGTCAAAAATACTTAGAGACTGCAAACTATCCCTCAATACATTGGCACGAGACTACACGGTGTCTCCAATTTGGGTGCTAAGACATGAGGATATAAAGGGAATCACCAAGGACTCTGCTAAAAGGGTGATTTGGATCTAGCTAGATAAAGAAGGTACAAAGAAATGCAGGTCGACTGAAATGGATAACTGATACTGCTAATGGATATACGCAAAACCTAAAAAGAACGAATAAAAATTCACATAAATGGTATTTTTCCCTAATAAAAGTTATTTTTCGTGATGTATCCTTTGCGGAAGTATTACGTACTAACACAGAGCACATATAATACGTTAATATAACGCTACGTTAGCTACATATACGTGTGTCCGTATATTACATGCTTATATAACTTATAACAAGAAGCAAATATAATACGTCTCGAAATTATTAGGGAGTTTCCTGAACGGTAACCGTGCCTGTTTTCATATTTTCGATTAAAATGTAAATTTCCCGCCACCCACCGTCAGATCGAGCGCCGTCACTATCCGAGGACGAGCTTCTTGTTTTCCTCTAAAGCACGCCGTCTCCTCGGCCTCATACTCATCACCGGAAAAAAATGACAAATGTAAATGTGACAGCAAATGCTCGTGACAAGAGTTGACGCGCTTAAAGAGATAGAGGGCGCCACCGAAGGCGACTTGACGGAAAACGTCTCTCGCTAACGTTGTACCAATGTAAGTACAGACGTTGCGACGACATCCTGGCCCGGGCACAATTACGCGACATTTGCATATCAAAAGGAGACCTTCGGCAATTGCACCGGCGACCCGTACGTGACCTGTGTGTAATATATAACTCGGATGGGCGGCGGGCGGCACCCTTGCTCACGACGAGGGTACTCTCTAAACTACCGACGCGTCGGCAGATATAGGATTTGAATCCGGCACAAAATTACATTTGGGGGTTATAATGTGGCGAGGATTTAGACGTATCAGAGATGAAACGCACAGATTTGACCGCGTTGTAGCCCGCAGCGGTGGCGCCATCTTCGCTCCGTTTCGCCGCTAAATGTACTAATTTGTTTATAAAGGTATATCCCGTGAAATAAACAGGCGATATGCAAATATGAATGTGTATGTTTATACATGCGGACTGGCATTCCAACGACTGTTTTTCGCTAGTAGTAGTCTGAGGGAATTATGTAAAGTAGCAATTAGTAGGGATTAGATTTAATTACCACGTAAATTCTATTTAATGTCACCTCGAAGGTATTTTCAGCAAGTATTGCTTTATTAAAACATAACCATGTTTTGGTTTAAGGCATAGTGAAGACATCACGAAACACTCGACTAGAAGTATTTTAAAAGATAATTAGTCGGAAACTTAAAAGTTACAGTTAAAAATAATATCTTTTATTCAAATCATTACCGTCGCAAAAGGAATATTTTTGGAATATTTTCTTAAAGAAATTATTTTATACAAAATCGGTACAGTTACAGATAAAGTAGTAATAGATTTACGTCAAAATTGTATTACAAAACTGTAAATCATCACGTCATAATGTTCTAAATATATAACAGCAAAATTTTCTAGCCTATAGTAGCAAATACGTTAAACATATTCTACGAGTACAGAAATTGCCGTGAAGATGGCGGTTCTCCTATTTTATTACACTAACTGTCCGTACTCGATATAAGTTTTCTACGTGGCAGGCATAGTTATCAAATCTTCATTTCGTTTCGACGATATTTTCCTTTTTGTTAGGAAAAAAATCAGAAATACTAAATTCTCTTTGTAATTTGACTTTTAAACAAGTAAAACTTCTATGGAAATTTTCACTACTTTAGAAATTTTACTTGTAGTTATTGCAGACTACACCCCAGTAGCTAATTATATTTATTTCATATTTCATAAATATTTAGAGAATATAATATATCTTTCTTGAATATTAGTTATGTAAACATAATATATATAAAATATATTAGGAATACGTTTTACAAATGAGTCTGTTATGTAGCATCAATTATATTTTAGTGCAAATAATTTCTCAATATATTTTTCTTAACTCTGCAAGAATATTTTGCTTTGTATTTCTGTAAATGTTTATTTCGTATAAAAAATAAAGGTTTAATTTTTGCATTTGTACATTGGTGCGCAGGACTAATAATATAAAATGGATAAAATATACATACATGTTAAGTACCTATTAAAAATGATAATTTAAAGATTAAATTAGATAATATGTATTTAAAATTGTGATTTAGTTAGTATCTAAGTTGAGCGCTGTAACTTCTATTAATATATCTGCGTTTACGTAAAAGGTAATAATATTATGTAGTAGACTAAAAACAATTGGGCGCAAAGGTAACTACTATTTGCATGCATTTAAACCAAATCAAAAGCAATAATATAATTCATAATCCAGAACGATATATACTTCTACTTTATCTAACTTTAGAATTCATTTTTGATTTTTTGATTTTAATAGTTTATTTTATTGATTATATTATATTTTTGAAGCATTATTATATATTATTAACTTGTATGGTGAGTGTGAAGGAACAAATTCTTCCCTTTTAGACATCTCCAGGTATGTTGTTCTTTTTATTTTCCGGGAAAGTCTCATATAGCTTTTTGTTAGTAATGTTATACATTCTACACAACCAAGATATATAGGTTACTATCTACAAATAATTTTAGTTCATTCTGGCAAATTAAATAGCTTTGTATGATTGTATAAAAAATCTCAATTCTCATATAAATAATAGTTTACAAATATTTAAAAAATATATCAAACTTACATTGATTTAAAATATGGAGTAAATGTTTTAATTGTATATTTCATCTATATTTAGATAAAATATAAAAAAATATATTCAAAAACCTCTCACGAAAAATATTTGTCAAATATATTTTTAAAAATATCTCTGGTATATTTGTGGCTGTTAGGGCATGAAATGATTTCGGAAAAGTTACCCACATTTACAAATTTTACTATGAATATTCCAGGTTACATGAAAAAAATTACTTTTAGTGAGAAATATTTATCTTTTCGTTTAAATCATTTTATGAATTTGCATTACGTTCATCGTACAAAAGATAATAACGGAAACGTATTGCTTATAAGAGCCCGAACTATCAAACCTGAGTGAAACACATAACAAATGCGTGATTCTACTTATGTTGATTCTGATTACCTTTCCAAGTATTAGGTTACTTACAGAAATTAATGGAATGTATTGATTTAATCAATTTAAGAAACGCTGTGCATTGCTAAAGGCTTAGGGATTGTTTTAGTATAAAATGGAAACGGGAAACTCATATACAATATTCAACCAATTACAAACATAAGACCAGTACTGGATATCACGAGAAATACGCACTTCCATATTTTAGAAAACTTATATTGAATTAACTCTAATAATACCCTTTTTGCTTGATTATTCCTACATAGCTTGTTTTTCTACACTTTTAACTTTTGGTTATGCTGGAGCTACAATAAACGATATTAGTAAGGACACCAGCAACGAGAAACAATATTTACATGGAAATCCTGCGCTTCCCAAAAACATACGCTTTCAGAGTGAATAACGTTTTATTTCATTCCTCAAAGCCGCTTCATCGTTTATCGCAGATCCAATAATATCGGAACATTATATGTTGCACTGTTTTAAAAACGTCCTGGAAAATATTTTTGAACAGTAAATCAATATTTTGATATTTGTCCAACGCAATGTCTCATTTTTTCTCAAAACTCTTGAGAAAACAATTGACAAGCACCTGAAGGACTCGGCTCTGACAAGATTGCGTCTTCACGAGAACCAATTTGCTTATCAAACTGGTAAACATTCATAAACAGGGCATTCATGACCCAGATCGTCGCGTGGAAATTGCCTTCGGAAACAAGGAAATCGCACCAGCGACCTTTCTGGGCATTGAGGACACCTTTGACAGGGCGTCGTTCCTGTCGATGGATAGGGCGCTGAAAAGACGGTTACTGGGTGGATCGGCAACATAATAAGAAACAGAAAGGTTCAGGGCGGGACTTCCATGCTCAGGGCTATGCCGATGACATCACCATTCTTATCTGCAAGAAATTTTAAGGCGTGGTATCCCAAAGGATGCAGGCCGCATCAGACTTGTAGAGAGGTGGTGTATAAGGGAGGCTCTTGATGTCAACTCTAGCAAAACGACTGGGTCCAGGTCCGTTCACATGGAGGAGGAAGTTTCCCAAAAAATACTCGCAAAAATATCCGTATCAACCCAGGTTAAATTTCTGGGTGTTGGCTTGGACGCCAAACTGCTGTACAAATCACACCTAGAATTGTCTGTTTGGGCATCACGGGAGTCATCTCCTCGATGCCGACAGCTGCTATGGAGACCATTCTTGGGCTTCGTCCGCTGCTGTTGCTGTTGTGGTCTGAAGCAACCCCAGAGGCTCACAGAGCAAAATGTAGTGGATACAAGGACTTCTCAGGCAAAGTTGGAGACTACACCAGCATCTTCAAAAACATCGAACAGACAATACCACTGACTGTAAAGACGGATGAGATCTCGCCCGTTTTCAGCTTCTCTGGGGATACAGCGTAGATAGCTCCAGCAGCTAAACTGAAATAGCGTACATCCGCAAACCAAATCGGGGTCTATCCCGTTGGTTTGTGCTTTTAGCCTAGGGTCTCCCCCACCATTTTCCAGGTCGAAATTTTTGCGATCCTGACTTGTGCTGAAGACATCTCAAACTGTCCCTGCGCAACGATGGTAAGGGTAGAAATCATCTCGACAGCCAGGCTGCCCTCGAAGGGGGCTTGCGGTGCTGTCAGATTTGACTCTCTGAGTAGTAACTGGGGACGATAGAAGAAAGCTATGGTCGAACATCTAAACTTACATTCGAACATGGCCCAGCGCAACTGCCGTTCTTACGTTGCTGTAGTAGCTCTTATGGCAACATCAATCCCAACTTGCTGCTAGGCACTGCTCCTTTTGGAATGAACTCGCGGGCGGAAGACACTGTAAAGGACTTCATCCGAATGAGGAAGATAGTCTTTATGAGCAGGGACAGATTGAAATTACTCACAGGAATCTTAACTGAGCACTGCGCACTAAATAAACATATGTACCGCATAGGGCTAGTGAACCCTCTCCTGTGCAGAAGGTGTGGAAGTGCGGAGGAAACTTCTGCTCACCTTTTTGGCAACTGCCCTGCAGGTCTTTCTGGCCGAGTTGCCTTCTTCGGGTTACACCCGCGATGTTTTGTTGGGCATACCGATGAAGAGTTTCTTCCATTTAAAGCAATATGCTTTCACTCAAAGTAATGTCAATAGGAACAAATAAATATTTTTAACAAACAAAGAAATACCTCTTGAGAGAGAAACTAATATTGCTATCCTGTATTACTACGAAAACACTTAAATATTTAGTTATGTCCGCTTAATTTGGGATCATAAAATTTATTTGATTTAATGATTTTTGTTGAAATTATGTATTATATTTTATATAATATTTCTTTAGAAATATAATACATAATGTCAACAAAAATCATTGGTTAGTTATCCTTCCGCTTATTAGCTTATATACTGTAAGTAATGCACTTTAAATCGGTTTATTCTTTAACCCCTCATACATCTTTATGATCTATTTGTAAAATAAATCGTGAAAGTTAATTAAATAAGCATTTCCACTAATTGTGTGTTAGTATTTCTTTTGATATTCCATTATGAAGTGCCAAAATACGGAATAATAAGAATCGTCTACCTCTCAAACAATAATTGATATTTTTGCAATTCTGGTAATAATATCTTTCCATAAACGTCTCCACAGTAATATGAGCAAATTGAATAATTTCCATAATACTATCAATACTGCGACATTCAATGTTCTCTTAGAACGTTCTTTAACGATTTCTCTCACATTTGTGCCAATATCTCGGAATAGGGAATGTTTTATCGGAATACTATTCTCACCATTCGCTTCCTCGTTAAAAAATGCATTTAGTCATGGTGCAAATGCATTTTAGTTGCCAATAAAACTAAAGCATTTTAAGATATCTTTTAACATTTTCTTTTTCCACATTTTATAGAAATTACAGCTTCAATCAAGTTTGTCACAATCTGATTTTTTTTTTTTGGAGGAATCATATTTGCTTATCGGCAGTTTTCTTCTGCCATCGCATTGGTGAGGAGGTAAAAGAATCGTAAATCTAATAAGAATGTATTTTAAATTGCTACTTTACCATATTTCTTTAGATAATTTATTTTGTGCATAGCTCGCATGAAGGCAAGACATATATCGATTATGTTACTTGTCTGCTTAATTGCTGAGTTGTACACTGAGAAAATTACTTGCATTGGTTTTACAAAACGTTTTTTGGTTATTTTATTTTGGTTGAACCAAATTGAACCAAAATTCAGTAATTTCAACAAAAAATCGGTTATAAAATCAACATAAAATGTATGTTAAAAACATTAAAATTATGTTAAAGGGTATTAGCATTGTTTCTAGGCACTTTTTTTGAAAAGGAAATCATTTTTTTAAGAAAATTACTGGGTGTCCACACATAACTCACTTTTATTAACGCAATCCACAACCGTCATTTCAATTTAACACCATATTTTATAATTCATTTACTACAAATTACCATAGCGGAAAGTTTATCTTCATATAATACTCGCTCCACAAACAAATAACTAAAATTTATTGTTACGTTAGAATAACAAACATAGCACTTTCGAAGTTTTCTGTAAACCATATACAATGAAGTATTCAATTGTGCACTAGCGCACCATCTAGTGTTACAGTATCTAAATATGCTGCTAAAATACTAATGCAATATCTAATGCAATCGATATAATCGTTATTAATTCTTATACTTTTGTCACGAAAATACCTCTATCACGGTTATACCTTACTTTACCCTATATTATATAGATAGCAAAGTTTGTTTTTCTTTCTGCAACAAAGAAATGAGGACATTTTAAAAAAAATGTCTATTACTTTATTGCATACTCTTTTTTCGAAACTGAAAACTCTATTAAAACATAATATCAATAACAAACTAAATAATTCTGTTTGTATGAAAATTTTATACAAAATGTATTATGTCCTCCATCCATACATAAAAAAATTCAAACTCTAAAGCAAAACTAATCAACAACAAAATTTATCAAACTATACATAACCAAACTAACAATCTGGTACTCTCATCTACTTTAATTTGCCACTAATAGTCGATTTGCGTCCCTGCCGTGACTATTGCGTTCTAGGCCCTAATTACAAGCAAACTTAAACGAGACAGTCCTCTAAAGTCACGCATGTCTACCTGACTGTATTACGAATCGTCTATAATTATTAAACCGGTAAGTAACAATTTCGCTACACGTTCGCCGACAATTTCAAACACGTTCTACATAAATAGACCGGTAAGATTGTTTGAGGTTATGGTATCGCGTCATGAAAATAACCAAACAATGATGGTTACTTAGCTTGAAGTAAGTTAAATATACCTAATATGCATTTCATTAACCTACTTTCTTGTATTGACGGCGTTTGGAACTCCTCTGAATGAAATAGCGCATGCGAAACGGAATTCGAAACTATCGACACTATAAGATTAATGTTTGTAATAAGTCAAACATAAACGAAACGTCAGCAATTATCGTTTAATCAAGGTTTCATAAATTTATATGAACCTAAAAGCAAATCCTGGTACTTCCTATAAGAATTTTATTAAAAGTTTAACATGTCAGGACAATGCAACCGGATAAAATCGATTTCACATCATCCACACACGACATAACACTTTACCGGAGGAACTGTAAAATTTATAACAGGGAAACGTCCGATAGAAATTTATTGGATCTGGCAGCTTTATTTTTACCCACTCCCTGGATCGTCAAACTATCGAGATATTCGGATACCATTTATAAGCGAGGGAGAGAAAAGGAAGACTAAAATTGGGTATTTTAATTTCCATCTGGGACATTGAACGTAAAAAAGGTTTTATATCCGGTCATTTTTGGCCTTAATATATCCGATAAAGATCTCCTGCAGCGTGGACAGTGATATACTTTTATGACCTTATTATATAGGCACAAGAATGAAGGAAGTTTAGAATATAAAAGCATATTGAAGAGGTATAATATCTACCATATTATCCTCCTTGCTATATTACATATGGGTGGCTTTATATGCGTGCAGCAGTAGGAGAATATATTTGACGTTTTGATATGATATTTTAGTAACGATGTTTACGTATAGGTAAACAAGAGCTTCTATATAGGACAGACACACAAATAGTTTCTTAAAAAAATCGTTTACTCCATAACTTATTTGGACATTGCCATGGAATTATTTGACTATATTGCGTTTATGGACATTTTCTCAAGTACTTATTGTTATCAAGTCTACTAGTGTTGAGGAATTTAGAATTTATATAAATAATCTTGATGTTTAAACAACAAACATCACTTTCAAAATTATACAAGTTGCTACACTACAGCTTACAAAGAAGCGCGAAGATATCGGGTACTCATAAACCGGGAGTATAATATCTACAATATTGTCCTCCTTATTATATTACGTGTAGGTGAATTTATATGCATGCAGCAGTAAGGAACTATATTTGACGTTTTGATATGATATTTTAGTAACCATGTCACGGTATAGAGTAAACAAGAGTTTCTATATAGAATTGACACGTAAGTAGTTCCTTTAAAAAATCGTTTACACCATAACTTATTTGGATATTGCCATGAAATTATTTGACTATATTGCGTTTATAGACATTTTCTCAAGTACTTATTGCTATCAAATCTACTAGTGTGAAGAAATTTAGATTTATAGTAAATAATCTTGATGTTCAAAAAACAAACATCACTTTCAAAATTATACAAGTTGCTACACTACAGCTCACAAAGAAGCGCGAAGATACCGGGCACTCATAAACTGGAAGTATAATATCTACCATATTGTCTTCCTTGCTATATTACCTATAGGTGAATTTATATGCATGGAGCAGTAAGAGACTATATTTGACGTTTTGATATGATATTTTAGTAACCATGTCACGGTATAGAGTAAACAAGAGCTTCTATATAGGATTGACACATAAATAGTTCCTTAAAAAAAGTCGTTTACTCCATAAGTTCTTTGAATATTGCCATGAAATTATTTGACTATATTGCGTTTATGGATATTTTCTCAAGTACTTATTGCTATCAAATCTATTAGTGTGAGGCAATTTAGATTCATAGTATATAATTTGAAAATTCAAACAACAAACATCACTTTCAAAGTTATAGAAGTTGCTACACTACAAGTTACAAAGAAGCGTGGAGATATCGGGTACTTATAAACCGGGAGCAAAGGTGTGTACCTTATGTTTTAAGGGATTAAATTATTCTTTTATCATAGCGCGGGTGAGAAAAGATTTTATTTTAAATATCATTTCCTCTATAATTTATAACTGTATTGCATCTAGAACTAGTTAATTAGTTATCTGATTAAAATGCACAGTGCAAGTAAGTATGTTTTAAATAATAAAATATTTGTTAACACCTAGGTGGGGTAGGAAGTGATTTTTTTGGACGGTTCATTCGTCTCTTTATGACACCGCAGAGAAAGAAATCATTAAAAATGTTTTAAATAATGTTTAATGCTTTCGCTTCCCCGATGTGAAAAAAAAAAAAAAATTAATCACAATAAACACATTCATATAACAAATGAAGGCCGGATGAAAAACACAACCATACCACTGATAACTATTGTCCAATTGCTATTATTAACAATTTTATTAAAATTTTGGAAAAATGCCTTTAACATCATACATATCCTCAAATTCATTTTCTTTCTATTCAAGAGATCGTCTACGATTAATCTTATATCCATTATATCTCTACTCTCATCCTGCCTTACCAAAAGAACACGTTATATTAAATATTTAGGGCATCGATTTCTCACCTCCGGGGTACTGCAAGGAACTGATTTAGGTCCTCTTCCGTTCCTCATCTTTATTAATGACCTTTGTGAGTCTCCATCTTGTGATAGATTGATGTTTGCTGATGATTTAAAATCTTTTTCTACTATTCAAAACACCGACGATTATAACTTTCTTTAAAATCAACCTGATCTTTTATTCGTGATTGATGTATCAATAATAAAAAAATTAATATGAATGTCCACAAATGTGAAGTTGTGAGCTTCGCGCGAAGAATTGAACCAGCGAAGAGATCAGAAAGAAATGGTTTCTGTCGGTGCCTTGACGTTGAGTGCAAAAAATGACCCGTAGAGCTGTTCCATTACTTTAGCACCAGATGCCTTAGCTTTCTTCATTAATCTACACCATTATGATATATAACGCGTGTCAGAGAAGAAAGTACAATCCCGATTCAAAATGGCTATTTTCTGCAGTAAATATATCTACTTATGTACATCTTCTGAAAAATTTGAACGACAATAAATAAATTCTTATAGTTGTAATTAAACAAAAATACTGCAAAAAAGGATCTAGATAACAATAAATTAATTCTTCCATTGTCTGACTTCATCCAGTTAATTTTAATATGTTAGTGTTACCGTCCCGTTTACAATTGTACATATCTTACTTTCATAATTAATCTTCATTTTTACTTAGTATTTTGAACAATTTTAGCCAATTTTATGACACTTTGACTCAATCCTTTTGTTTTATTCACTCTTCAACCTGAGGATGCGTGATTCAAGCACCTGAAATATATCGCCAGTATTCCATCATTAATACAAAGAGTTTGTGAGATTTTCATTCATCACCTTTTCTTGTAACAATTAATTGCATTAATTATTCTCAATTAAGCTCAAGGACCATAAAAATCAACATCAAAACAATAACTGTAGAAGCGCCCTCCCTATAAGCTGTCAGAATGCTCTTTTCTCTTATCTCTTTGATGGTTAAACCTGCAATTAAAGCATGGGTAATCATGCTTATATTTTTTGCATCAATTTGCTGGAACTCGCGCTCCTTTCATTAAAGATTCGTTGAACATATTGTTAAAACTTGTCATTATACTCTTAAAATGTTAAGGTTTATTATCGTAATTTAATAAGTGTGCTAGTACTGTCTGTACTATGTTAATACTCATGCTTTGGCGAAGTCTCTGAGAAAACAACCAAAGGTAAAAGATTGGAAAGGCTCTTTTACATGTAAACTAAGCTTTCGCTAATATTCACTAGCTTTTTCAAAGATACAATTTAAGAATTAAGAAAATGATGAAGAAGAAGACCATAAAGAGAGTTAATACAAAAGTTGACACTGAAGAAGGTAATAAATATTAGTGACACCTAACATGACATGTGAAGAAATCTTTTCAATTTTTTACCTTTGGTTGCTTTCCCAGTAACTTCAGCGAACCATTAGTTTTATCATAAATTTGACAATCATCCCTTTAAATAAAGAGCCAGGTAATTATCTCCACACAAGGTGCAATAAAACCCTTACAGACGTTAAAAGTGATATTTGAAATGTACTTTTTTGTACTCCTGACTTTTTTTTGTCGGCTATTATCAAATAAGCATGCTTAAATAGTTTTACTACTATATTTGGCCTAAAGTACAAGTCTAATGGAATAAATCAATATCTTAGTTTTGATAGTAACTCCCTAGCGATATTCTACCAACAATCAATTCCGATACATCTTTGAGGTAATCCCCATTTGCATGCCTTCACCTTAATTGTGGCGTACGTAACGTCAAAGTAAATGGCCCAAACATTTACCAACTACGAAACACCATAAATCAACCGCCATACTGATAGCGTAACAAGAGCAATACACAACGTATATACTTCGTCTCTTCAATTTAACGTTCACACACCGCCACAGGGTTTAGTCTGGCGACAAAGACCCGTTCATCATGCTTAATTGTCCACCGCCCCACGGCTGGCGCGCCCACACCCCGAGGCTATTAGAACGTCGCCAACTTGAGTGTGCAGGGATGGTAGATCAAATGTGAATCCACGGAGCAGAAGGTACGCACACCGAATCGCTCGCCCCCCTGTATGCATGGATGTGTACACGTTGAGACAATACTACGCAAGGATTGCTTGATTCGGATACGAAATAACAAGGCGCACGGAGGTTTTAATCCCGAACGGCGCTCGGCTCTCGTCTCTGTCCCACTTTATTTATGGCGGCGAACTGAGCAGGGGATTAACATTAGGCAGGAGAGCGATTCGAATGAAAAATGTACTTCATTCGGATTATATTCGGAGGTTATTTTCAGCGTATGCCACGAAAAGTGGTGTAGTTTTTGCACGCGCGTAATCTCGATAATGGAGCTGTTAAAAAGGAATCTGCATTAAAAGCATTTTTTTCACAAACACGTTTTATGGGTAGCTGCGTACATATATACAAAACCATTAAATAATTGTCAGGGCTATGTAATTTGAACAGTTACAGAAAAATATAGCTGCTTGTTGGAGTTCATCATTTTATATATGTAATTTCTTTTTCTCTTGGTTTTTAGGTCGTAAATATTGAAAACATGAATGAGTACTACGCCGTTTCGCTTTATTGCAAAGCTTTTTCAAGCATATAAATAAATGTAAAAAGTGTACATTATAAATAAAATGTTTTTGTTTAATAAATGACAAATTGTTTTGTTTACTATGTTTTTGAATATATTATTATGTTTTATTTAAAGCTTGCCTTTTAAAATAGAATGTTTTGATTATTTGTTTTTGAATTTTGTGATTAAATAATTCTTTAAAAATATTGTATTTAGTTATAAAATTAAATTATCTAATTTTGTAAAATATTGTATGTCGGTTTTATCATTGACTGCATTTTTATGTTTAAAAATTTGAATTATTTCAAGTATATTACGTGTTTTTAAATTTTGTTCTTTGTTTAAAATTGTTACGTTGTTGAAATCGAAGGTATGATTTTGAGTTATTTCATGTTTTTTTAAAGCTGTAAAGTTTTTATTATATTTGTGTCCCGTTTATTCTATTTTCTAAATATTGCATGGTTTCACCTATATATACACCATTACAATTTGACAGTCTATTTTTATAAACTTATGTGTGATGTTTACTTTTTTCATTTTTTGATTTTAATTTGGAATAGATTTGGTTTTGAAGTTTGTTTGTGTTTTGATAGGCAATTTTGTAATTATATGGTTTGAAAATTTGATTTATTTTTTCGGATAAATGTTTAACATAAGGAATTTTTATAAATTTTGTAATTGTTTGACTATAATTCATATTTTTTTGTTGATTTTTATAAAAAAAGAAAGAAATTCTTTGTTTGAATATTTTTTTACAGAGAATTTGGAGGATAATTATTTTGTTCTAGAATATTTTTTGCTTTGTTAATAGTATCTGATCGAAAAACTGGACGTGTTTTTTTATTGCTCTGTCAGCTAAACTAATAATAATAATCTCATCTGTTTCATGGCTATAGCATCGTATTTTTTTAAAGCATGCTTAAATAAATATTTGTTCGATGTTTTATTCTAACAGAACTAAAGCATGAAGTTGTAGTGTTGGAAGATATAGTTTTATTCAGCTTTATAAATATAGGTGAATATTGCAGTGTGAAAGAATTCAGAAAATACATGAGCCAATGCTGAATATTCTCTAGATTATGAAATATGAGGGTGTACATTTCGTAAATTCACGACTTAGCTGCTAGGATAAATAATATAAATTTACTTATTGGTCATCTGTTTTCGTATGTATGAATGTCAAAAGATTCTTGAAGAATTAATTAGCTAATTTTTTTTTAAGTATATCAATTTAAATCTCGCTCGGCCAAGACTTATTGGAAGTAAGCCAAATTTTTAATATTCCATACTGACTCTGGGCAGGATGATTATATAGAATAGATGATGAGATTTATTGACGATCGATTTTGTCACTACATTCGCATCATCAGGCCGGGAAATTATACAGAATAGTTTGAAAATTGTTTACTTGAAGTTGTACAATTATAATTATAATTGTGAAAGAGTCTGCTTAAAACCTGTGTAAGACCATAGAATAATACATTTAGGGTTGTAATCGTAATTAAGACGCTACAACTGCAAGTAATCTTTCGAGAATTTTGATACTATAAATAACTATACTATTTTACTTAATAATCTCCCGGCCTGATGATGCGAGGGAAGTCGCCAAGGTGTACACCAATAAAGAAATTTTCTGAGGAATAAAGCACCTTCTCTTATATTCATCGTCTACGCAATTTTTTAATAGACCGTTGAAGATGCTAAATAGATATATGTTCCAATTATTCACTAAATGAATAACTGCCAAAAAAACACCCAAGAGTTTCATTTTTTTTTTGTTTAATTGGGTCATAAGGAACAAAATGTCGAAGACATCTTAGGCACTCAACATCCCTCACTGAATTATGCACTGCTTCTCAAATGAGTTTAAAAACATGGGGACAAGTGGAAGTCTCAATATTAATATGATGCCACGTCATCTCCAGAACTTGAGAAAGAGTTTATAAGTGGCTGTCCTCATAAAACCAGAGTTACATATAGGTATCAATACTACCTAAGGGAACAAGAAATGGACGTATTGAATACAAAAAGCCAAGAGGCTATAACAGTTTCGGAAAGTTCAAGACAGGCAATTTTCACCAAGAAAAAGGAATGCCGACTAAAAAATGAACGAATATCAAAAAAAAAAACTTCCATACACAATTATTCCAGCTACCAAAAAAGAATTATTTCATTATGACTAGAGAACCATGTATGTGACTCACTGAGTATATTTAATGCTAAATTATTAATGTTTATGTCCCACTTCTTATCAATGCTACCATAAAAAGTGTTTATGCCTTAACCTTGACTTTAGAATTTTTTTGAGTATTTTCCTCCCTCCAAGAAACATAATATACTTCTACAATTTGTGAAAACTTCATAAGCATTTAGCTCCACTGTGCTACACTTGCAAGCTCGCTCAGATTTCTCACAAGCTAGCTCAACGCTGTCACCACAATACTGGCCTTCTTTGAGTCAGCAAAGAGATGGTACCAAAAAGTTCTGTATTATTTCTTTCACACTTTACCGCAAGCAAGACATCAGCATCAACTTTCTTTGTTTTTTGAGAGTACAACTTCGATCCTCTGCGTGGCTAACTCTAGACCATGCTGTTGGTTTACAGTTTTGGATAAAATGTTGATGATTAAAAGTTTGCTTAAACCGGGGAATTCGGGAAAGTGATAATTAACATTTTTACTTGGATTTTACATCTTCTTAGCAAATATTGCACTGCATCTTTAACAATATTCGTAAACGAACAATGGACTGTAATCTAGCTCTACCAAGTATTTTTGTTGCAAGTCTCTGCGTTTATAAATAGTTGTTGCAGCTGACCCTACACTTCGTATTGTCCTACTTTGTTACTATATCTACTAGCTAAACCTACTGATTATAATTAGAAACTATATATTAAGTTTCGTATTAATTGTTATTATGTTATTAAATTACAAATAGTCAACATTCTACTAGTTAAGCTATAATATGAATCAAATATATGCTAATTTTAAATATTTTAAATTAAAAACTTGTGTTACAAACCACAAAAGTATTTGCATTGATTAGTGCTTTGGGCCAAATTTGATTATGCGTGTACTATGATTACGTAACTATTTTATATTTTTAATAGTAATAGATAAAAGCTTGAGTAGATTCCTAATTACTAACTCAAACTATACAGATTTATACAACGCACAAAAAAAAATCTTCCTGTCAACAAACCACATGAATGTCGACTTTTAATCCCAACCGGACATAATGTGCAGGCACGTCGGACATTATTTATAGATGTCAGTCGTACGCGCAACTAAAACCGAGTGAAATGGTGCGCGATACTGGGCCATAACTCACGCGACCAGGGATATAAATGTTAAATTCAGCGATTTTATTATGCAGAAAATGTACTAGATAATTTTTTAAACGTGATCTCGCTGGTAAATCCCCGTCTAGTTTTGTTTTCGGCTGCGGGGCGTCTCGCGCGACCTCTAGCGAATCCATTTTAAATGTGCACTGAATCGGTAATGTAGAGCTCGACGTGTGTATGTCTGACGCGGAGCCCTTATACGATTATTCTCGTGGTGTCCCCGATTGCCGGCAGTGGGGAAAAAAAACTGCATTATGTACTTTACCGGACGTATACTGTATAACTAATAGGCGAGCGTCGCGTCGATGGAAATCGGTACACAGTTTGCTACAAACGACGCGATAAATCAGGTGATATTGTAAAGCGAACTCCAGTTTAATTGCACAGTCAGAAATGTTGTTATTGGAAACGCCCGTCAGGCGCGTCATTGTAAATCTTTGCTAAACATCAACGTCGACATTGTTGGGTTTTTGCTGGTTACAAGGTTTTCTTGTTTAGTGCATATATTAAAACGCCATTACAATAAAGAATCACTTATTTTTCTATATTAAGCAAACGCCATTCAACATAAAGTTAACACAAAAAAAAAACTTTTTTCTATTTGTCATATAGAATGAGCACTTTACATAACTATTTTACCGAAAAACGGTATCACAAAGTTCCACATTCTAGTACCAAGGAACATATAACCAAGAACGGATACTACGCAAATTTTGTTAGCGCGGAACCGCCATCTTTTTTAAGTTCTTCTTAGCAAATAGGAAGTCAAGCTCTGCCAAGCTCGGCTCTTGTGAAAATTGTTCCTGAAAATCATTTGATAGTTTCAAGGCTTTTATATAGTTGATTTATTATAGCAGACGAGGTACTACGTGAGTCAGTTTGCTATGACGTCACGACTGTGTTGCAAATTTTCTGTTCGTCAAAACGTAAACAAACTGTTAGGTTATTTAACTGTCAAACACTTTTGACAGGTGAATAAACAAACTCTTAAAAATAACATTTACCGTTAATATTACTGATGATTCTTTTTGAAAATCAGGATTTAAAGTATGTTAATCATGATAGCAATGGAGAAAAATAACAAAAAAGCACAAATGAGTACAATAAATTTAATCGGGAGCATTATCGCTTAAAGTATTCACAGTAGCGATTAGTATGCAAGTTTCTTCTCTATCTAAACCAGTCTCTCTGATTTACTACTTCTGAATTTCGTTTCCAATATGTTGCACACCAAGTACGTCAAATTTCCAGACTAATTTAATTCAATCCGCTTTATACTATTGTATGCATCCTCCGATCTGCTATATTTCATCCATCGTTTTGTAACAAACTTCCTTTTCTTTGAGAACAAATAATATCTACCACAACAATGTGTTTCAACCATACAAAAGTATTTTTCTTTAAGAACACTGTCCAAAATGTCTAATGTGTTATGTTAGTCTGAAAAATGTATGTGAAAGAACCACTTCTGTAAACAATATTTGTATATACTCACTGTTTTCGTACTTGTCATAAATTGTGTTTCCAATAGCACATTGACAATAAGCAGAATAATCAATTTTTACAACATTTAATTCGTATGCATTTTCGTTTTGGGTTAGTGAATGTAATTCCTTGTTTACTCATGGATGAAATTTTGCTTATGTTTGCAACATGAATGTTTAAACACTCGTTACTCTCTAAAAGCGAAATACTGTAAAGAATATGACATTAAAAATATATGGATTTTATACTCCTCGCACGAAAGTTAACGGGAGTAATGGCCAGTTGTTCTCACGTTCTGCGTCGAAATACACGATTAACGAAACTATTAACTCCTTCGATTGTTTACACAATGGTTTCGATATGGTTTAGTTGTAATAACTATTTATTTTAAATAAATATATACCAAGTATAAACGCAAATTCCCACACTTTACTGCAAATCCAGAATATAACCCTTTGACAGTTGACAGCAATAACTAAATTGGTGGGAATACATTGGGAAGATGTGACAAGCATGCAATTTGAAAAGCAGTAGGCACCAACATAGTATCTTAATTGAACATGAATAAGTTATATGTTAGTTGGTTATTTTAATAATATGGTATTGCATGGTCCGAATTTGCAAGTAATGACGTACCTCGTCTGTTATGGTAAATGAAGTATAACTTATAAACATACATACTACATTCAAGCAAATAACAGCTTTGGATAAAGGAACATTTCATCCTGACAAGTAGCCCATTTTGAAAGAGCGCGCGCAATTGCCATCTTTTTTGAGTTCGTTCTAGCCAATAGCACTGTTTGTGGTGACGTTTTATGTGAGGTTGGCAGTGCAACTCGTGATTTGACATTTTACATCTGACATTTTTAAATAGGCTTTTGCATGGAACTGCGCATGACACAAGATTTGTATAACGTATATGGAAACGTTGAAAATCCCTGCAATTTTAAATAATAAATAAACGTAAATCAATGTGAAATAGAAAAAAAAAACAGTATAAGAAACATGTATTACAATTACAGTTGTAAAACTCGTATTACAATTACAGTTGTAAAACTCGTATTACAACAAACGTCATTGTAACATCAGTGTTTGAATATATTATTGTTTACACAAAAAAAATTCTTTTCACTAAATTTGGCAAAAAATAACATGATTCGTAACCGCAATTAGCACAATTGTCATTTTTCCTAGGTTTACAATCGTGTCTGTTATTGACATGCACACAGAGAAAGAGAAATCATTATATCAATGAAATATTCACTGACTCCAGGCGAATCGCTTGTTCGTATATGGTTAAACAATTCTCTCAAGTGACTTACTTTGTCAGTACCAGATGTTCAATTCAAATGTTTATAGTTTTTTTTTAATGTAAACTAGGTTAGATTAATTGGATTAAATGTAACCACATACTTCATTGAATGATATAGAACAACTGGTATAATACTCAATCAATTGTAAAAAATAATCGGCTTAACTATCGGCTAAATGGCCATCTTCATGGCTGATGTTTCTCTTCTCAGGATATATTCTGAACTTGTATCCGTAATCCCTTTGTATGGTTTTTTGCCTTTGAATTTAACAGGGCTCTAAAGTTGGCTAGTTAGCCGAAACGAGTAGGCCGATAATTTTTTACAATTGATTGAGTATTATACCGTCTGTTCTTTATCATTACACTTTAACTAAATTTGGACTAGGCATATTTGATTCAATTAACCTAACTATTTATTTACACTAAATAACTACCTACTTAATTGTATTAATTATTAATTAACGGTACCGAATATCTTGTATATTAAATTTCTTGCACTGATTTTAGTTGACTTAACATACTTAACTTAAGAGGGAGCTTTAAAAAGGCATGAATCAATAGATGGCGCCGTCGGTAAAATTTACAAACAACATAACTTATTTGTAGCTTGTTAAAATATATCTAAATCTATACGAACGATTGCAGACACGGTGTTTATGACTAGAGTTGGGCAACTGTCCGGTGGAGCAGATACGTATTGCGACGCTGGCCTCAAATAATGTAATATAAATAAAGCAGATCAATCGTATTATTGTAATTTAGTATGTATTTCTAAAACATAAGTCATATTAATAGAGTTGTGCAAATTTTCCTTGGAAACAAAATCGAAGAAAGCGGGCTAACAAACGGGCAACCTTTCGATGCATTCGCATTTTACATCACTACATATTTAGATAAAATAAAAAAAATTACATTTTATAAGAAAAACAGGCACCGTTGTTACTGACTTGCAACTCTACGGTTCATCGCTTTGTTGGAGTACATAAGTTGGAGCTCACGTTCTGAATACATACCTGCCGCGCCGAAAAATTTACCCAACTCTATTTATGACTTTATAAAGCGTACAAAAACGTAAGTGTGAGAAAAAAAAGTACGTTTCGTAAGTTTTAAACAATTTAAAACCTAAGTGATAATGTAAGGACTCGTTCTGCTGAATTATGTATTTTAATTATCAATAATAACGACGGAGTGTTGAATTATTTTTGGAGTTCAGTAGGGATTTGTAACCGCCGTGTTCAGCTGGTTCAGCTATTTGCTATAACCTATATAGGTTGCCAAATTACAGTTTCTTTGTTATTGAATCTTTGGAATGACTGTATAAATAACGGTTGTTTCCAATGTTGCCAGATTCTTTACTTACTTGGATTGGTGGACTAGGTGCTGTTTTATAGCGTATATGGAATTAAAATAAATTATTTAAAACATTTTCACTTGCAGCGATCTCTGTCTTTCTATTGTGTAATCCGTCGTAGTGTACTACACTGACAACTATTGTATAATTTAAGGCGCCATCTTTTGGAATAATATTGCATAAGGACAAGTGTCCCCATCGGTTTTTTTAATAATCACTCTTTAAAGCCCTCTCTTAATTTCATACATACTGTATATAACTACTTTGTTGTTTTAAATAAATCAATTTCTTATATAAACATGTAATAATTTGTTAAATTGGATTTCAGTAATCGTTAGTATATGAGCTTTTTTGACAGTTGCTCCTAGCAGCCATGCGACTCGCCGTTCTGATGATATAGATGATCATAAATCTTACAAGATATTTACCTGGCGAATAGATAAATATTTTATAACCGTGAATTTATGTTAAATATACGTTGCCAATGTAGTGAAATATGAGAACTGCCATCTTTACGTCAATTTCCGTACTTACACAATATATTTAACATATTTGCTAGTACTTGAGTAGAAAACTGTAGTAATAACGTTTATATCAGAGCACTTGTTTGGGAAGTCGAGAGGATTAGGCTTGAGAAAAAGTGACTAACATTATAACTGCGTTAAATCAGCTGCATTTTTGATTAATGTAATCCTTATTTCTTAATAACTCTCACTTTGTTAATTAAACAATATTCATTATTCAAGTGAAGTTGTAGGGTTTGCTAAATTAATGAAATAGAAGCAAAAAATAATATAATTGTCTCCACCATATTTTTCTTGCTAGATAAATTATAATTTTGGTTAGCTTGACAATATCTATTAACAAAACCTGTTTTCTTAATTCGACATCTATCGTACTTTTAAAAAAAATATGAATTTCTTGTCTGAGTTTTATAGATAGTAGTCTCAAATCGTTGACATTAACGAAAATATAAAAAAAAGAGTTAGGTTTTCTATTTATACATATGTATAAAGCTCCCATAAAATTTCCATGTATGTGCCCTTAAACCTATGTACACTGCCCGACAAAATTAATGTCGTCGTCTATACTTCTATAGCGTAGTGACTGTCAAAACTACTTATTATTTGAACAGGCACTCGTTCGGCTGCTAATGACTTATGCAGGTAGGAGGTTTCTTGGGGTACCTACGTGTAAAACACTTGGTAATTAACAAAAATTAGATAGAAAAATACGAAAATTCGCTGTGGACGACGACATTAATTTTGTCGGGCAGTGTACCTATATATGTATCTTCATAGATGTGGTAAAAATTGCATCATAAAATGTTATTCCAAACGACCCCTAGTAGAAAAGACAACGGAATTAAGATATCATTAAGAAGATATCATTCCCGATTGGTTGAATGAAGTAAATGCATAAGCAAATTATGTGTATTTGATATCAATGCTAAATACTGAATAACAATTCCGACGCATTTAATGCAGGTGTCCCTTGCATATTCGGCTTTCTTGACTCAACCAATTTCGATTTGCAAAGTAGAAGACAAAGACGAATGTATTTGTTTAACATATATGTAAATATGCACCTATATGTGGGCACATATATCACAAATTAAGTTCATCATTCTTACATATACCTATTCACTTTGTAATAGTAATTTTGTCAGCGTTAAATAAAAAGAATACTAATAATTAAGTGTGTAATTGAAGGCGATCTAGTTTTTTGATTCAAAATAGTATTAATTACTTGAATAATATCTTAATAATTGGAATTAAATATTTGTTTAATTCAACTAAGTGTTGCTGACAAAATATCTTCGAACGATCAAATAACCGAATGTGTTAGACTAAACAAATTCTTATTTGCTTTAAATAAATAGCTATGACAAAATCTATTTTGTTAAAGTTATTCCTTTAAAGCAAAAAATTATCTGTTTAGCCTAACATATTCGCCTATTTGTTTCAAAAAAAAAATACACGAATCGCTATAAGTTTACTCTACATACATACGTTCTTTTGACTCACATAGGAAGTTGCCCTGAACAATGTTTTAACCATGCACCTACATTTTCCTTTATGTCTGAGTTTTCATTTTTCAGTTCTGTTTACAGAAAGTACATTCACACGTATGAGTCTCACGAAATCAAAACTATAAACAGCACGCCAACTTCAAAGGAACAAAAGATGTAACACTTGAAATTTGATAAATGCCGTTCCTTTCCTCATACATAAATTCATTCGCGCGAAACTTTTTACTCGCGCTAGAGTTAACTGAGAACACTCCAAAGGCAAAAGGACACGAGAAGTACAAGTGGAATCGAAAGAAAAAAACGGTAAAGGAGCGGCACTTAAATTACGAACAATGTTGCTAGGCGTCACCTTTGCAAAGTTTCTCCTCTTCAGAAAAGAGTCTGCTGCTGAATACTTGTTCCGCACACATTGAAATCTTATCCGGCTTGTTGTAGTGTATTCTATTATAAATGCGAATATATGGAGTGCAGAGGAAAAAATATTAAGAAAATGCTTTGAAAGGCATAGAACTTAGGATAGAAGCTCTTTCGCATAGCATCATCCTTTTGTAGATTGATTTCTCCTCATCCTTCGGATGCCTATTCTGCTGCAGTTATTTGTTTTCACGCGGATGAAAGATAAATTAAGTTATATCTTGGTGTATATCGCAGTAAGGTTCGAGGTTATTGAGATTTAATTTAAGGTTGGTAATTACTTGACAGATATATTCAGCAGGAACAGCAAGGATATTGAACTAAAGGAAAAATAGTTTGCAATGAGTAATGTTGGGAACTCCTATGGCTTTGAGAGCCATTTTCTATAGAATTAAGATCTTAGAGATATGAGCTGGGGCGCGCCATAATAACAATCCATAGGTTGTACCCTTGATGATAGCTTTTGATATACGACGTATCGCATATATGGCAGATAACAACTTGACAGATAAATGATTGTACTATTACCATGCGAGGAGAAGATCCAAACGTATTTCCAGAAACTTGTCATAGGAATTTGATGCAGATCTTCTGTTAGTTGTGAATTTTAGCTCCACAGTTTTGTCTTTATTAAGGATTAGCTTACTGCCCACGAACCATTCTTCAGCCTCTCGTTTGGCATCTGTAGAATCTTCATGATTTTTTAGTAGAATGGTCGTCGAATTTCAATAGAGCCCTGCTTCAGGAGCAAAGTATTAAAATTTACTGCCCTTATTTTTAATAGCGACAGAGATTTTTAATCAAATCTAATAACGCAAATTTTAATGAGAACAAGAAAGATTTGCACAAAAAATGTATAAACAAAATCAAATTCAGTTAAGAAAGTTTTCGAAATGATCACGATTCATTTCTTGACAATATGCAAGTTCTTGAATAACATTTGCCAAAATCTCCTTATTAATTGCACTTCCTCAATTATTTTCTGCCGTAACTCGTCCAGATTATGCGGTCGTCTAGTATACTTCATTTGCTATAACAGACGAGGTACGTCATTACTTGCAATTTCGAGCCATGCAATACCATATTATTAAAATAACCAACTAACATATAACGTATTCATGTTCAATTAATGATACTATGTTGGTGCCCACTGCTTTTTAAATTGCATGTTTGTCACATCTTTCCAATGTATTCCCACCAATTTAGTTATAGCTGTCAACTGTCAAAGTGTTATATTCTGCATTTGCAGTAAAGTGTGGGAATTTGCATTTATACTTGGTATATATTTATTTAAAATAAGTAGTTATTACAACTAAACCATACCGAAACCATTGTGTAAACAGTCGAAGGAGTTAATAGTTTCGTTAATTGTGTATTTCGACGCAGAACGCGAGAACAAAAGGCCATTATTCCCGTTAACTTTCGTGCGAGGAGTATAAAATCCATATATTTTTAATGTCATATTCTTTACACTATTTCGTTTTTAGAGAGTAACGGGCGCTCTAAACATTCATGTTGCAAACATAAGCAAAATTTCATCCATGAGTAAACAAGGAATTACATCCACTAACCCAAAACGAAAATGCATACGAAATAAATGTTGTAAAAATTAATTATTCTACTCATTGTCAATGTGCTATTGGAAACACAATTTATGACATGTACGAAAACAGTGAGTATATACAAATATTGTTTGGAGAAGTGATTCTTTCACATACATTTTCAGACTAATATAACACATTAAACATTTTGAACAGTGCTCTTAAAGAAAAATACATTTCTATGGTTAAAACACATTGTTGTGGTAGATATTATTTGTTCTCAAAGAAAAGGGAGTTTGTTACGAAACGATGGATGAAATATGGCAGATCGGAGGATGCATACAATTGTATAAAGCGGATTGAATTAAATTAGTCTGGAAATTTGACGTACTTGGTGTACAACATATTGGAAACGAAATTCAGAAGTAGTAAATCAGAGAGATTGGTTCAGATAGAGAAGAAACTTGCATACTAATCGTTACTGTGAATACTTTAAGCGATAATGGTACCGATTAAATTTATTATACTCACTTGTGCTTTTTTGTTATTTTTTTCCACTGCTATCATGATTAACATACTTTAAATTCTGATTTTCAAAAAGAATCATCACAAATATTAACAGTAAATGTTACTTTTAAGAATTTGTTTATTCACCTGTCAAAAGTGTTTGACAGTTAAATAACTTAACGGTTTGTTTGCGTTTTGACGAACAGAAAATTTGCAACACGGTCGTGACGTCACAGCAAACTGACTCACGTAGTACCTCGTCTGTTATAGTAAATGAACTATATAAACTACAGATTTTTAACGACCTCAACGAAAAATATTTAGGAGATTTATATCTGGGGACCGTGTGGGCCATTCAATAAATCCTCTGTGACAATCCACCTATTCGGAAATGTTTCGTTTGAAAAAAAAAACTTCTAACGTTAAGGATATAATGAAGAGGTGTTCCATCTTGATGGAACCAAACATTTACGGGTAGTAGTAGGGCTATGGGCCTTCTATATCACTTTCAAGGTCGTTCGTCCACCAGGTCCCCTCCAACTCCACGATTGCGATCGCGACCCGCGATCGCTTTGATTCGCGATTTTATTCGCGAGTTTTATTTAATTGTGCTTTAATTTGCAGTTTTTGATTACAATAAAGCTTCACCTGCGACGATGATGTCCAATACATGTGGGAGCTTTTCTTGAGGGGTGAGGGGTATCATAATATGTAACCCGCGAATTATTTTGATTCGCGAACTTTAATATAATTACGATTTTTGCTTGCGATGACGTACACTGTGGTGAATATGTGGAGAGCTTTCTTTGAGGGGGCGAGGGGTATCATAATATGTAACCGCGAATTATTTTGATCGCGAACTTTAATATAATTACGGTTTTGCTTTGCGATGACGCACACAGTAACGTAGATGTGGAGAGCTTTCTTTGAGGGGGGAGGGGGTATTATAATATGTACCCGCGAATTATTTTAATTCGCGATTTCACGCTTTTGATCACAATAAAGCTTCACCCACGGTGATGACGTCCACTACATGTGGAGAGCTTTCATTTGGGAGTAAAGGGGGATTCGATATTAATTAGCGGCTCACACATACCTACAACATATTTTGCATACCTATGACGTAGCTGCTTTCTCTGTAGGTTTCACATTTTTTCAAATAATTTTGCGATAATGATTCTACCTCTTAATTACCTCAGTAATTTTACTAATGATAGAAAACATATTCGCTGGTACTGATTCCTAGAGATTTTTAAATTTACTATATGTGACGTAGTCTTTACTAATAATACCACTGTTATGTAGAACATATTATTTAAAATAGTTGTAAATTAGGATATGTGACGTAGTCTTTGCTAATAATACTATGTATATAAGAAAGTAATAAATAAGTTGTATCTGAAAGCCCGCGAATTTTTTAATTCGCGATTTTCATTAAATAAAACAACATTTTGGATTTTATCGATTTATTTTGTTAAATAAAATAATAAAAATAAATATTTATTTAAATAAAATATTTAAGAACTACTTATCGAGTAAATAATTTAACATCATTTCCACATTACGCTCTGTACACATACTTAATTTACCTTTAACATGATAAAACAAGCAGAATCACTCTTTACAAAATTTGGAACACAATTATTCGCTACAAACTCTAAATTAACAATACTTAAGTCTACATATTTTCTTAGAAATCAGCTTTCTGATGACCTTTCACATAAATCTTTCATAAGCTTTACAATTAAATTATTTAAAATTTTCCCAATAGATCCTAACTCTACATAACCATCACCATAATTAATATTCAAATAGTTTCTCTCCAGCCAGCGTTCTCCTTCTTTTATAATGTGGTAGTTGGTGAAACGGTCTTGAAGGTTTAACAAAACGTGCATAGAACGTTTCCCATCCGAAATAGACATTTCTTTAGGCATAAAGTCGTCATTGTTTAATCCTTGCATATCAATAATCAGAAAAGATTCATAATGTCGTCTAAATATTTTATCCCTATGTGTGATAACAAAACAGGTTTCAAAATTTCTCCATATATTTTATCCGTCTTTGAAATCTTAATCGATCTGCCGCACGAAACACCCATTTGAACATCTATCTTCATCTTCACACCACTCATATTTCACTGGCACATTACTAAACGTAACGTTCATGTCTAAATTAATTTCTTAACTGTTCGTTGAGAGGTTCGTACTCCACACACTGTCATGCAGAATAAGACAGTACGCAGCAGTGTTAATTACTAAATGCTTCTTTGGATTCCACTTGCAATTTCACATCTACAGTACTAGGTTTTACCGCGTCATTCTGTTTCGAAACAATCAATTACATACACAGCACATCGGCAAATTTCATATAATCCATTAATGGTGTACTCGACCCACCGTAATAACTTGGTTGGAAGGCGTGTAGCATGTGGTAAGGCTATAGCATAGCGTTTTATCATTCATATCTATGTTCATATCATTGTAAGGATAATTTTCTGAATTAAGATATAGTTTGATATTGGTTATTTTGAATGGTCAACAGCGAAGAGTCTTTTTTAAAATTATCTTTTCCTCTCATTTTGAAAGCGATAAGTACATAGCGCGCGTTTCTCCATATTTGTACTAGATTTTATTTGCCAAATATCTGTTTTAGTGTTACGTAGTGACGTAATTCATACAGTTCCATTTTCGGAACGGATTTTTATTGTTTTTTGTGTTGAATAGCATCTAATAACTTATATGAATATCATCGTTAACGTTTATGTGAGGTTACATGCCATTCGAGCTTCTCGATTTCGATAGAACGCCTTCTTCGTGCCTGCCTCTACTGTGTTTGTGTAACAATTGTCATCCGTTCGACTTCTAACGAGAATCAATTCTTGACTAACATTTATTAATATGCGTTTATAATCCTCAACATCCCCATTAAGAATTTAGTGGAATACACGCATTAATTTATTATCTGATAATGTGGGTTGACTTTTTGGAACGGCTCCCATCCTGCCATTTGCAGCAACTTACTTTGATTATCACTATAGGCGACTAATGATTTTAATGTTGTAGTAATACCAGGTTTAGTACAGCGATCAATTTCCACTCCATTAATCTCATAGCGTATTTGTTCAAACATAAAAGCATATGCATTATTTGTTAAAGTACAAGTGCCGTTCCTTCATCGCCAACTTTAAATTTTCCTTGCAAATATATGTAGCTTTCACTGGGAGAGTATAGATATCTGATGTTGGATACAAATGCGTACTTCATCGTTTAGGTTAAATTATTTTTCTCGGGTAATAAGTGTGGTATTCTTGTTTGTTATTGTTCGTCGAAATCAGACCTCCGAATAGTTTCTAATTTTCCATTGTTTATCACTTTCAGCCCAATTGACTGCAGATATGAAATATTGGCATGTGTTAAATGTTGAATGTCTAGATTTGCGAATGGTGAGGGATGAAGTGTTTCATCCTACTTTAAATTTTCGGTGGCAAGCGATAACATCAATCTTCAATTAATCTAATAACAATCTGTACCTCGCAAGTCACTACTCTAGACCCACCAAATAAAATTAGTATTCTATACTTTTCGTTTAACGGAATAATCAGTGTGCGCTCAATATATTCTATAACCAGGCTCACCTGTCAAAAATCATACATGTATGTGGTGTGCGTGGTAGCGGACGATATTAGATTCATACTATCGTATTGTCACAATTTAAAATCTCACGGGTAAGTCGGACTCGTGCTTATGATAGGCTCAAGAACTTTTTACTGAACTAGAAGTCCCAAAGTACTTCTCGCTCAAAGTTTATCGTTTTTGCATTCGATTTCTACTTTCACGTATTATTATCGTTTGGTGATATCGAATCTTTGACATAAACGTGTAAAAATCCTCAATATCACTATTTCATATGATCTACGGGGATTTTTAACACCTTATTATCATAGTAAAATGTGTTGTTCTTTTCGGTATATTCGAATCGTATTGTATGTATGTAAGCTTAAGTCGATAGCATGTGTATTTAGAGTTCTTTCAATTGGTGATAGTAGTTAGCAGAGAGCACATGGCTGTTCTTTTCAAGGTGAAGTATATGACATGACAAAACTACTGTTTGCTTACGAGTTATTTATTAGATTCTAGACATAAATGACCACAACTAACTTGATTAAATCTTGAAATTTGTCATTATATATTAATATTGTTCTCCCCTTATATTGAAATAGTCTAAAGAATTCGAACGGCGGTTTCAGATTACAACGAATCAATAGTACAACTAAATTTCTTTATAATAAGCAACCATGTGTTCCGGGCCTTCTGAAGAATCTAAATTGCTACCGCACATTCACTTTATGAGGAAATTTGGGTAAACGAGACTCTCATGAACCTCTGAAATGAGGTATATTTCTAGCAAATTTAGAATGCCACGTAGTTAGAAGTCTCTCGCGGAGTCGTCTTAATAGTTTTTGACGTTTTATGAAAAACCCATTCCCTTTTGTACGGTTTCATATATAGAACATCATACCTTTTTTTCCCTAATGCGATGGCTTCCATTGTTTGTTATGTTTTCGCGCTCTACTAGCGTGCTGTTGTGCATTTCTAGCCTTGTTAGCAGCGTTGGCAATCCAGCAGCACCGCCTGCTAGACTACCGAGCGCGCTGAAACCCGCAAACAACGGTATTAATGGTAACCAATCCACCACTCTTGGGAAATGGTATGATTCGCGGAGTGCGTACACGTTTTGCGCCCACCTGCTTCTTTAATAGCTGCTCTACCGCTTTGAGAGATACTTTTGCCCCTTCTTTCAAATCAATAACTTTATGTCGTTTCATTTCATTTTTTAACCTTTTTAACACAGTTTTCCCAAACGGTTCTGTTCTAACCCAATCCCCAACTTTTTCGTTTAACCTCATAATATTGGTAACAGTCCATTGCAGCTGCTTTTTCACCACCTAGCGTACTCGCTTTAACTCTTGACCAGGCTTTCTCTTGAAGAACTTTGTTCAGCCTCGTGTCTGCTAACTCAACTCTTTGCTTTGCGAGTATGCAATGTCGTGATCTTTGCACGCCACGTCCAACTGATTAATACCAGAATCTCCACGTGTAACCTTTTCCTTAATTTTGTGCCAGGGCCGCAATATTGATATCCTGGTAGGTGCAACTCTATAGGTAGCTATATTATAAGGTTATTCAAAACCTCCTCCCTCTTCATAAGGTGCGACATTTAAATGAACTTGTTGCATAAACTGATTTATATTTATTACAGATGATCTTTTGGTTGAAATCTCATTTACAATGCGACTAGTTCAACAAAAGGAACGTCTAAAAGTGTTAAACTTGGATATAGATGATGAATGTCCGCAGAGACATGGAGTTTGCTACCTAATACAACTACGTTGTATAATTTGTGGTCTTCAAACTGTGGGAAGACGAAATATATGCTTACGTTATTAATTGATGAGAACGGGCTCAGGTTTATAATTTGTATGTGTACTCCAATCTTATATCAGCCGAAGTATCAATTCCTTGAGAAGGTTATGAAGTCATAGGGTACAATATTACGCATATAATGAGAATGAAGAAGTTGTAGATCCTATGGACGCGGAGAGAGAATTCAGTTTTTGTGTTCGACGGATGTAGTGTGTGATAAGCAAGATAAGATTAGACTTTACTTTTGCATGGTAGACATAAAGCTGTAGACAGCTTTTATTTGTGGTCAAACATATTCTAGAATCCCAAAACAACTAGTCCGCGATAATGCAATTTTTTAATTGTTTTTAAACAAGATGATCTGAATTTGAACATGTATATGATGACCATGTCGGTTGCTGACATGACCTTTCATCAATTCAAAATATGTGTGCTGAATGTTGAAGGATAAGTATGGATTTCTGGTGATTGATAAGATAGAGATATGATAAAGGGTCGTTATAAAAAGACTTTGATTGGCATATATACTTCTAAACAAAGCAACACAGCTCATTCACATTCTTAACTATGTCGAGTAAGGTTAAAAAGAAAATCAAACAAGATATTGATATTGTTATTTTCATGTAAGAGTAAATGTTCTGTTATTAATAAAGATTAAATATCCGTTGAAACCCGTTTAGTAACAGACTGATTTTCCAATACAACGGAGTACCTGTTCTATTACAACAGCTATCTGTCCATTTCAACAGGTGGCCGTTGCATTTACAACGGGGTATAGCTGTTTAATTACAATGGTAGCTGTTACATTTCAACAGGTGGCTGTTGCATTTACAACGGGGTTGCTTGCATTACAGCGGGTAGCTGTTGCATTACAACGGGGTAACGTTGCAATTACAACGGGGGTAGCTGTCTATTTACAACAGGTAACCGTTCATCACAATTGAGCGAATAAACATGGAAGCAAGTCCGGAAACACGGGAGCTGAAATTGAAAATCTAAAAGCTAGTAGAGCAATACGAAAAAAACCATATGCAACTAAAACAAGGTCGAGCGGACACTGATGAATTGTTACAGAAGAAACGTTCAACCAATTTCTGAAACCGTTGAAAGATTGGGTTCAAACGCTTAAAGAAGAAGTTCGATCTCTCAAGGGCCCTAATTAATAATAAACAACCTTTACTGGAAATACCAACACAAACTCAATCATCTCCTTCCACAAACAATGCTAACACCCACATCGCCAATATTAGAACAATTCCACCTAAAAGTTATATACTAGACCTCAGCGATACGAGCACCAAAGCGTTAGACACCACTTTGGACCAATAATAGATCCTCACACTAGCTCATTTAAATTGGTAACAGTGTTATTATTTTTCTGGGAAGATGGATAAATCAGCGATTAAGTGTATAAAGGTACAGAGGGTTTGTATGAATTGCTGTCTCAGAGAAAGCCGCTACTTACACTCCGGAGGATGAAAATTCATATCGCGATATCTACAACGTACTATGTGTTATATCGCGATTTTCAATCCCGAACATCAGCTGAAGGGAAACAAAAGCTACAAATATAATAATATAATCAAACCCTGCTAGAACGAGCTTCTGGTAAAGGTCATATGATCGTTCGGAGGCGCCATATCAATATTGTATATTGGAATGATATCAAACGAATTAGTTGATCGTCTTCGACTTCTAAAAGCATCCAGCAAGCAGGAAATACTAGCCACAATAACGAAATCATGTCTATAAATAGAAGAATTGAGAGAGGCAGGTGTTGTCACAATAAAAAACAATGTTGACAACAAACACAAATCATTTTCAGAATGAGTATCGATAAGTTTGGACGTTTTCTTAACTCTAATAAAACAATTCGAGCTTCAAACGTTACCGTCCGGAATTCTTCCTGACGTCTGAAGGAGACGTTAATGCAAACGGGAAACGTATCAGATATGTGGCTGATCCTGTTGATGGTGAGGATGTGTAAATGTACGTTATATATCCAAAATAATGCAACACAACAATAAAAGATTAACTGACGCTCGAAAACAAATAGTTTTAAATGGAAGACGTAGTTAAAAGATAGAGTCTAAAAATATCTGACTTGAATTCTCGCATAAATAGTTTAACAGTGGAGCTGCAACAAAAAACTATTAACCTAAAAAGGTGTTAGACTATTTCAAAAACACACAGTAGTCATATAATATGAGTAAAGGGACGTTGTGAATGAACTACACCGACCATCTAGACGAAACTTTCTAAGGCGACGTGTAATAATTAAAGTTTAGACGATTTATGGCAGGCGGATTTAATGGAGTTCTTACCTTATAACGGGAGAATAACGGCTACAAATACGTTTTAATCGTAATGACTGTTTTTCAAAGTTTTTATGGTTATATGGATTGAAAACAAAAGCGCTAGTGAAGTCAATGGGGCAATGTCTAATATTTGTGCAGTATGGGCGTTCCCCCAAAAATTTGCAAACAGATGCAGCAAGGAATTCTACAATCGGGAGTTTGAGAAATAATGAACAGATATGGGATAAATACTATTCTTCGTATAGTACTAAGAAAGCGTCAATAGCTGAAAGGGTGATTCGCACAATCAAAACAAACTATACAAGGCATTCATTTGAGGGGGTCCTACAAATGGATTGATATTTTACAGGAAGTAGCTAGCAAATATAACGAAACAAAACTAGAACGATTAAAAATGAACCCGTGTGATGTCACACAGAAAGAATGAACAATATCTTCTATCTACCGTTTACAGCAATATTAAAGTCAAAGGGAGAATATAATTTAAACTTGGTGATACTGTTCGAATCAGCAAGTATAAGGGAGTATTTCAGAAGGGGTATATGGCTAATTGAAGTAGTGAACTTTTAAAATAGCCAAAGTGCAAGTAACTAACCCAGCTACATATCTATTGGAGGATATGAAAGGAAGAGCAATTCTAGGATGTTTTTACGAACCAGAATTGCAGAAGACAAAACATGAAGACGTTTATCTCGTTGAAAAGTGTTGCGAACAAAAGGAAACAAATGTTAATGTTAAGTGGCTTGGATTTGACAATTCACACAACATTGGATGATAAAAAATAATATATTGTAATCATGTTGACAAATTTATTATAATTTCTTTTTGAAATAAACACACATATATATTTGAGCATAATAATTTTTTAATTTTCACCGATCTTCATCACTTCAAAAATCATAAGAGATAGTGTTGAAACATATGTGCAATGCTTCCAACAAGTACAACGCATTATAAGAATTAGTGTATGCGGATAATAAAGCTAAGAATATTAGTGTACAAATCACCTTCTAATTTTATACATGAATTTAATACTGATTTATAAATGTTACAAATCAACATTTACCAACAATTAATTTTTTTATTAATTAATGTTGTAAATTAAAAAGATTATTATATGTTTCGGCTGATAAACAATATCATGATGTGGCTCTTTAGTCTTATAACACTAATGTCCTATACATGCTAGCTTCAATTTTATGATTAGGGGTATATCCTTCTTTCTGCAAAAATTCACTCCATTCTTCGATTGTGAAGAATATGCAGGATGTGCACGATCTTATCTGGATGATTGGCACGAACCCGCAAGCTGGACTAAGACCCACAATAATCCACTTGGAACCGCTTCTGTTGAGCAGATAGGTTGACTGTCCGACTAGCTGTTCTCTGCAGCGATTGATTTTTCTTGCATGTTAATGCCTTATCGATATTCGTTGTATGTATCTAGGAAGAAAATAAATATTAATATATTATTCTTAGTTAAAATTTCATATATTACTTAATTCCATTTTATGTTGCACGTCTGCACTAAACACTTACTTGTCTTAAAACTAATTGTTTGTTGCCAATTCATGTTGAAAAGCAGTAGTCATGGTAGTGGGGGGGGGTACTTTCCTATTGCGGTACGGAATAATGTCCCAAGGTAGGGTGTCGGTAATCCAGGCACTCGAAAACGCTTGTCGTCGTAGGGGCTGAGAGTGATCTTTGTTTGATGGGTTGTATACAAGGTATGGTTAAAGATCGTATACTACGCTGATTATGTTTGCATTTCATTATCTTGCAATAAACATTCACATAATCTTCAAACATTATTTGTTGTTGAGAACACTCCCTGTACTCCTTGGCCTCTTTATAAGTTGGAGTCTTGGTATTTACAAGCATACATTTTTGCACGCAGCCCACAAATTCCAACAGTTAATTTACCGGCACCTTCATCCTTCATTATCCAGGTACTTTTTTTATTTACACGCGGAATATTATATACATTGTCTGAGGAGTAATCACTGGTGTCAAAACGATTAATGTTCCGTTTCATGTCCTCATAACATCTGCCGTCTCTATCGCGTATATGAGAGAGTCTGTGTCCGTGTAGCACAACTTACACTTATCACATAAACGTTTTTCATGTGGCTGTAATGAAATTCGTACAATATTGTTTTTGAAATGTCAAGTACGCACATACCCACATAAATCGGTTTATCGAACACAACTTCGTCTATTCAATTCAATAGCACTAATTTTCATTAAATATAGTTCTAGTCTTAAAATTAGGTTTGCTAATTAGTGCCTCCGCGCCATATCTACCTCCCATTTTCCCACTACTTTTATATCACGTCGCAACCGCACATTCTCCATTGTCTTTCCAAAAACTGCATTATTCATCAATTTAAAATAAATTCTTTCAAAATCGTTTTTAGCGTTTTGTCTCAGAATTGTATTTAATTCGATGTATGAATTTAACCAATTTGATTGGTTAAACTTCAAGACTCTATGAATTTTTGATAAGACAATGCCCTCAGATAGATATTGCTTCAGTTGCGATAATGAAGAACATAGTTTTCTTTCTTTCGCAACGTCGCTAACATCTTTTCCTGCCTATTGCCAGAGGTTTTCCTTTCTCAGGAGCCATAGGCAAGTCGCTCTGACGGTCATGGATATTTTCGGGGTATCCAAATCCACTTCCAGGATGTATCCATTGTGTTATCGTCAGGTATATTAAAATTGACGTTTTCACAATCATCAACCCATTTCAATCCTCCGTAGGGAGGTATTGTGACATTGCCAGGAATACATTGCATTAATGTCATAATACATTAAAAATATATTCTGAGCTGTCGGATCATGGTCAGACATGTATTGAATTATTGGCTTTAGCATACCTAGCTGAACATTGTGTCATGCCGCCTCGTATGCCCTTTTCAATAAATAACAACATGTCTACATCCTGAGTGTATCTAATTCAAACCTGTTGTCTTCAACATAACGTCCCATGCTAATCCGGGGGCCGTATAATAATGTGCGGCGTCCAAACCGTAATTATGCATGCAATTTTTCCTAAAATTTTCGAAAACATCAGCTAGCAATAGAACGTCAGTTTTCAGATACAGGTCGGAATATTCCCCTAAATTCAGGCACTGGAATTCTTGCCAAACCCTTTGCGCGTGCATATAATCCCTTTCGGTAATAGAAGTATTTGTTAGATCGCTATAAAAAGCCTCAATCGGTGGTAGATGGGTATCTTGCAATTTTTCCCAACAATTACATAACAATATGGAAACACGCCTTTTCGTTTTCAATAAATTAACGTCTCTATTTAAATTGGCTCTCTAGTATAGGATATTCCTCCAAATAAGACGCTAATTTATCCAACGAGGAAGCCATGAATCGAAAAGAGTCTATGAATTTAAATTTTACCTCGCTATTTTCGAAAGAATACGTCATAGAAATATATTGCTCAGTGTTGTTGGGAAGTACTTGCAGATTACCTGTTCTCGCCAATTCCTCCACTAACAAATGCCCGTCATAGCCGGAGAGATTATGAAAAATATATGGAATGTTTTTCGTTATTTGGAACTCTAATAATTACACTGGGCGTGTGCCGGTCCACGAAACTTCCCGTTAAATGGCAGTGATCGCGCACTCTATTTTGTCCGAGAGGACGATCACAGATATGACACTTTTGTAGCTCTATAATACAGGGAATATTGTTCATCACTTAATTTGGTCCATAGGAACAGCGCACCAATGTACAGTTTCAACGTCTTCCGCGAGTTGCTGTAGTTCTTGCACAACCACTGCACACAATTAACGTCTCTAAAACTACGATAAAAAGAAAGTTCATTGTCATAAGAACACCTAAAATATAACCCGTACTATATGGCACATGTTGTGAGTACGTCTGTGGTCGTTATTGGGACACAGTAGACACTCAAAGTCCGCGTATATTGCGAAAGGGCCGTCATTTGTTTTTAAAGTTTTTGAATTTAATAACTTTTTCATCCGGAAATGAAACTTTATAGTCATTCACTTTACAGCACTCTATACCATGTTTTTCAGTTTATTTTCAGAATAAAAATAGTGTAAACACCGATCACAGAAAAACTTCTTACTTTTATGCATGCTTAACTGTTTTGTCACCAATCTGCTTAAATTTTTTATCCACACGTAGTGGCACTTAGTGTGGTCGTTTGGGTCTTGTACTAAAAGCAGATTCACATGCTCTCAACGACATTTTGGTAAGGCGGTTCGGTGAACATCTCAATTTCTTATCTAGCACATACACATTAATACTTATGTTGTTCAGCTTCTCGAATTCTTAATGTCAGAGCGTTGGATGGGGAAGCTGATACTTCAAGATTCAACACTTCCATGTAGTAGGGGTAGCTGCTGGTTCGATCGACATTGGTTTGGGTGGGGTATAGAGCTGACACAATGGCCCATGCAAAACATGCATCGTCATACATATTCCTGACGTTAACGCAGGCTTTCTTACGTTGAATTGCTGGTGGTAAAGGTAAATAGGACCCGACTCGTTGTGGTGTATATTTATTAATATTCACCGCCAGATCCACTACTGCTAACAACGTCCACCCGCTATCCCTTTCCTAAGATAAAGAGATTTTACTTAGCATTTACTACTACTATTATATATTGTGTGTGTAACTTACTTGAAATTCTTCGAGATCACGTAAAATTACGTTTCGATGTATTCAACATACCACGTATCCAAATCGGTGTCTGCATAATAATTTCATTTTTCGTGTTAAAATATTTAAATTCTTCCACGTCCCCGAGTTTAAATTTCCGCTAAATGTCGTATTAACTTTTAAAAACGGCTCTTTTCTGAGCTCATTCTTAATACGTCTCACGAACATTCCTTTTGAATCGTCTAAAAACGTTATTGGATCGGTATATACGTAAATTAGTAATGCAGCCCGTTCGGATACGATTTGGAATGCAGACTTTACATCATGCATCGAATACGGTCACTTTTTTTCACCTTTCCGCCTCTTGTACCATCAATGTTTTGAGGTAAGTACGGTACCCATCAGTTTCCGATAGCAGAAGTTAAATTTGCCTATATAATAACGAAATAAGAGTAAATTGTAATAACAAAGTAATAAAAATTGTATACTTACTTTTTTCCCAATACTATCAGTCTTTTTTAGTGCTAAATTTAAGGTTCGAATGCTTTTCGAACAACTGTTGATGAACGAAGTTACATCATCACCTCTTCGAACGGTGCTTTTAACACGTCCCATGGTTGCTACCATCTTTGTTGCTAACTCACACGCCATTCTTGAGTAATGAGAAAAACAGTCACACATTCACAAAAAAGATAACTCACAGATGTACTACTACACTGCAGTATACTCTCTCAATAAGTAGAGAATGAGGGCATAACTGAAGACGAAGTACGTTTTATATTCCGTTATTTAATTCCAAGAATTACAGGTTATGCAGCCAAGAAGAAAGCACCTATAATTAGTCAGAATCATTAAACTAAAGTTTTTGAAAGAATGTGTCATCCACATGGTCATGATGAGAAGTCATTGTATTAGAATCAATTAGAATTCCTAAATTCTTTGAAAGAAAAAGACAAAATAATTGTGGGCAGAATTCACATCGAAAGAAGGTGAAAGTTAAACGAATAACATTAGAATTCAATCGTGCTTTAAAATAATTCGCGGATTAGAAATCGCGCAGTTTCTTAATGAGGGAAAATTTTTAACATTTTTTGAAAGAAATTTACTTCGAAATATGTGAAAAAACTACGTCACAGGTAGGTACACATATGTGTTGAGTTGTTAATTAATACAGAATGGAAGCTAAAGAATAACAATAACGCACAGTACCTGTTTCATGAATTAAAAATATTTAGACAATGCGAGGTCATATACCGTGTTTAGTACAACAACGGTATCTTTATGCAAAATTTCTGCTGTAAATTTTTGAAAGAATGCGTATCCACATATTCACGATGAGAAAGTCGTTGTATTAGAATCAATTAGAATTCCTAAAATTCTTTGAAAGAAAAAGACAAAAAGTAATTGCGGACAGAATTCACTTCGAAATAAGGTGAAAGTTAAACGAACTCCGTCAGAATTCAATCGTGAATTAAAATAATTCGCGGATTAGAAATCGTGATATCCCCCTTCACCTCCCAAATAAAAGCTCTCCACATGTAGTGAACGTCAGCACCGTGGGTGAAGCTTTATTGCGATCAAACCGCTAATTAAACTGTGAATAAAAATAATTCGCGCACCAGAGATCGTGATACCCCTTACCCCCTAAGTCAAAGCTCCACATGTATATCACAGGTTTATTGCAATCAAAAACTGCGAATTAAATTAGGATGTAGATGTGAAAGCGGTCTGGAGTCCGCGAATTAAACAGCGAATCAAAATGGTTCGCGGTCGCGACCATGGCCTTAAAATAATTCGCGGGTTGCATATTGTGATATCCCCTCACCTCTCAAAGAAAAGCTCTCCACATCTACCGTTACAGTGGACGTCATCATCGTAGGTGAAGCTTTATCGCGAATTAAAATAATTCGCGGGTTACATATCGTGATACCCCTCGCCCTCCAAAGAAAAGCTCTCCACATGTATACGACTACAGTGGGCGTCATCACCGTAGGTGAAGCTTTATCGCGAATTAAAATAATTCGCGGGTTACATATTATGATACCCCTCGCCCCTCAAAGAAAAGCTCTCCACATGTATTGGACATCATCGTCGCAGGTGAAGCTTTATTACAATCAAAAAGTGTAAATTAAATTAAAGCTCGCGAATTAAAATGGGATCCAGAGGTGAAAGCGGTCTGGAGTCCGCGAATTAAATAATTCGCGGTTGGAAAGTCGCGGATGTGCAGTTGGAGGGGACCTGGTGGACGAACGACCTTGAAAGTGATATAGAAGCCCCATAGCCCTACTACTACGGGTAATTTCCCTTCTTCCTCAATATTAGGAACAACCTAATCACGTAAACAGTCTAAGTATCTCTATCCAGTTAGTGTACTATGAATGGAAAAAAGTCCAATAATACGGTTCCTGAAAATACCAGCGCAAACGTTTAGTTTTTGCGGGTGTGTATGTGTTTCTAGCATCCAATGGGAATTGTTCATTGACCAATATCGACAATTATGGCGATTAACGGGACCATTCAAATTAAACGTAGCCTCGTCGGAAAACAGCAAATTGTATGTAAAATATTGGTCACTATTACAAATCGCTGTCACTTTTTCGCTCAGTAATTTCATCCAATAACTCTTGCACTAATTGTGGTTTATATGGATGATATTTCTCGCACTTCAGTATTCTGGGTACTGATCGATATCTCAGCTATGATATAAATTTCAGTGCGGGAGATGTAGTTGAAGTTTGTGATAACTCCTCTAATGCCATAGCAATATCTTGAGCAATAACTTCATTAGTCACGCCTTTGTGCGTGCACTTTTTGGTAAATTCCTAACATTTCCGGTTAAGCTAAATCTTCTCGAAGTTTTTCAGTTAATTCAACCACTATTAATATTTGCACATTTACAAAATTAATTCTGACAGCTTCTACTGAATTTTAATTCCATGGGCAACTAAACATAAACATGAATTAAAAATAATGTAGTTATTAAACAAAGGGGTGCTAAACCTGCTAAACCCTGCTCCTGAAGTAGGGTTCCATTGAAATTCATAAAAATATACAGGGTATTTCATTTAAAATAAAAAAGTCAACATTATTTCCGCCTAAACCGGAAGACTGATTCGGATATAAATATACTCATCGAATTCCCGATTTGCATTTAATTAAATGTGGAAAGTCTTGTTCAAATCAAAGTAGCCATGTTAAAGATATTCGAATACGCATTTGCTAACCCTGTATAATAACAATAACCGCAATACTACAGAAAATGAAAGTAAAAAGAAAATGACACTAAATTTGAAATGAGGCAAAATCAAACCACGAAAAAAAATTAATTTTTAATCGTCATAATTTCTAAGTGTACAATCCAATATAAGTGGAAATAAATGTCTTCCCAATATATAATAATAACAATAACAGTAATTTTGAGCAATTTAATTGGCATCTGACATAACTAGTTTTCTTATTTATTTATTTGGACTGTAAATCCGTTTAAACAGTACAAAGATTGTTCGATTTTAATTGTTCTCATTTATGGAAGAATAATAAAATAAGTCGGTGTTTTCCATTCGAAATTTGTTTAATATTCTCAGATGAGCAACATGTTTTGATCTATGATAGCCATCTTCAGGCTTTGCAAGTTAAAACATAAATAATTTTTAGTATACTTATATTAAAAGATATATGTAATCTTACACATTTAAATCTTTTAAAATTTATATACACATAAATTTATTTACACGATACACATTAATACACCGGACACAACACAAGACACATTTTTGAATTTAAATTAAATGATATTCCACTCCTTAACAATTTTTATAAAAAATTTCGACAACACTTTTTATTTGTTTATACTGAGACGTTTTAGAAGGTAAATATTTCATAACTTTTATTTAATATAAATTTACTTATTAATACAATATTTTGTAAGCTGAATAATCTTAAATTGTAATTTTAATAATTTTCAACTTTTAATTTTTTTTATATATATACAAAAAACAATTTATATTTAACTTGCAGAGCATGAAGATGACCATCACAGGTCAAAACATGCTGCTCACCTAAGAATAATAAATAATTATCGAATGCAAAGAACCGAATTACTTTAATTATTCTTCCATTTGTATCATACATTTACGTAGAAGAAATAGGGATATTCTTCTTTAGTTTTTCAAGAAAGTTTCGTAATAATTCGCTTTTCAATTTTTAAACTCCTTGTTTTTCTTGCTGCCATTTAAGAGCTTGATGGCAAATTTTTTATTTTTAATATCAGCTTTAGTATATATGTATTTAGTTTTACAAAAAAATGGCATTTTATATTAATTTAACCGACTGAGGAAAACCAATATTGATCGAAGCTTTTGATGTATGAATTATGCCATAGAAAATATAATAATCTAGGTTTAAATAACCTCATTTTTGCTTTCATAATTCAGTTTTTCTTTGTTGCTTCTAGGGAGCGAATATTCAGAAATTCATCTTTAGTAGATCCCTATAATTATAAAGGTAATACAGCTTCCACATTTATAATATCTGGGATAAAACCGCTTAAACAAAAATGCAAATTACTGGCTTCCTCGTCTGAAAAGCCCGTATTAAAACATACTTAGACCCCAGAACCTGATATCTAATTCTCATTTTTGTTATTAGATCTCTCTTCCCCAGCGGTAACTTCTCCTTGTTAATTAGCAAGATAAGTATCTTTATAAACCCATTATTTCCGAACATTAATCAAGAATTCAAACGGGCGGATTTAAAATAATAACAATAAGTATAAAGGCAAACGGGCAATGGCCCTATTACAATAACAATTGCGGGCGAGAATTAAAACGAACGAATCGCCTACACGAAAACGGTCTTCGGCAACGATTGCGAAAAAGCAGAGAAAACGGGAGACAATTTCGCCGGATGGGGATAACGTTATCCCTTTTTCTAAATAAGTCATTAAAGTACGTTCAGTGTACGAAGACACTAAAGTCATCAATGCCCCGCTCATCGGCGATGTCACTTTCTCTCGTTTACCCCGCCCTAAGTCTTTTTCACTCTGCGGCGTTGTCTTCGGGCGCCGAAGTTGTCGCGTCGGCAATGCCGCAGAGGAGCGCCGTCATTACGAAGACGATCCGGAATCCCCAGGGATAAGCGGCGGTCTTTTGCTAGCTGCCGTCGCCTCCACTACGACGAACTTCGTGCGCAACAAAGACGAACTGAGGTGGTAGACGGAGGGGGCGTTGCCGAACACATCCCCAAGTTCCATTCCGTACTAACTTACAAAACTCGACCGTGTAGTGGCAGTAACGTCGCTTCGAGAGGCGAATTTCCTACTGTTTCGTTGCCAGTGGCGGTACACGTAATGTGATTATGTGTTGTTTAAATTTTTAACACTTTGTTGATATTTCAATCAAATAATGGAAGAGTGCTCGCTGCGCTGCGGTTTTAAATCGAAAATGTAAAAATAGCACAAACCGATGCTTCAATTCTTTTTAGTTATGTCACAGTATTAAAACCGTTATATCGGGAGTTCTATAACTTCTTTAACTACCCGAAGCAGATTATTTCTAAGTTAGTTAGTTTCTAGTTTAGTTTAGTAAGAGATAGCATCTACATAGTTTGATTAATCGTTCCGTCCGCTGCCACCACTAGGGTCTATTGTACAGCGGATATTATCTGTTACATCCCCATATTTAGATTTAAGTTCTTTTAGTTCTAAGAAGTTAAGTAGTAAAGGCATCTTTCCTTTTTTCTATTCTTTCTTTATTCTAACTGACAGGCACCTTCTTCATTTGTGATTTACGACTAGAGTTACTTTGTACACCACACGCAATTACTTTTGTAACCCCACCAAGGGAGAAAATGGTCACTGTAACAAGGGACTAGTAATTTAAATTGTAATAAGCAGTTCTTGTCCGACCACCTAACATCAATGTATATATCTCTATATTATTTTTGTTATTAAATAAAAAAGTGTTGAAATAAAGGTGGGTGTGTATTCAAACAACTCTACAGTCCACAAACAACATATATGGCAGCAAATTAAAAAACTTGCAATCTTTGCATATTTGCCGTACTGCCGGCCCGGCCTTTCAAGATCTAATATCGACGTAAGTTCGGTAAAAGCGCTCGAATCTCGTCCTCTAATAGCTTAATTGGTAAAACGCGCGCACGGCAACCGGGAGGATGTAAGTTCGAATCCTGCGTGAGGAGAAAAAATTTCTTTGGGAAAAAATACTCCTAACTATTACAGTTAAAAGCAGAAATAAATTAATTTGCTATTATCTCACTGTAAAAAACTTACAATCTTTGCAATCTTTGAACACATATGGTCGTTCGAGCCAAATTCAAGATACATAATTGGACCAGACGAATTAGATTCAACACACATAGTTAGACCAGACAAACTGCATTCAAATTCAACAAGCAATCAAGAAAAATCGTTACTGCATCGATTTTATATCAGCCGTTGACAGCCAAAATTATTGGAGAAGCATACAAAACACATTTTGCACCTTCGTCAACAACAATCATCACTTCATAAGTGTTGATACGGGCAACCATTATCTTAGAGTTCATCCAATAAGTTCAGGCCTTTAAACTAGCTCAGTATATTGCTTTAATGAGATTTCTTTCAGATCTTCTAGGGAAAAGTCAGCCTTTCCGAAGGTTACCTACCCTATCTTCTAGCAACAGGGCTGTGGCAGAGTATATACCCAACCAGGGACGGCTCCTCTTAAAGAGCGACAGGGCCAACGCCCCGCCATTGCAAATCACAAATTAATCATTAAAAAGCTTTCATTTTCACACACACATTTAAGTACAGAACGAACTTTGCGCTGGCGACGCAGTATACGTCACTGCTCGGCACTGTAGGGAAAGGTAGGCAAGCGTGTGAGTCAGACGACCGTCGAAGACCGGTTATTGAAACATTGAAAGTAGAAACATGGGTAGAGGGCCGTCGCATACGGACTTCGGTTTAGACACTTTTCCGAAATAAAAATTGGCTTCAAGAAATTTAGTGTTTATTAATTATATTTTGTTGCTTTTCTGGTTTTAGCGATTTTTGTGTTGGATATTAAAGTAACAATTTAGTTAAGTTTTAATTGGATTATAATCATGAATATTTTGAAAATGAATGAAAATTTTAATTGAAGGGGAAGAATGTTTTAAGGTAAGATGATAAAAAAAAATAACTCCATTCTCCAATAACAATCAATATTATACAGCTTAAAATTATGAAAACATTACATTTTAATGAATTATTCTGTATAATTCAGTTATTTAAAATATGATAAAGCTTTTATATACGAAAGCAGAACGTCATTAAATTTCCATTGGAACTTCATTTCTGCTTTAATATTCAATACAACATTTCCCTAAAACCAAGAAAAACAACAAACAATATAAAGATAAACCTAACGGAAAAGAAAATAAATCCAAATATTTATTAATTATAGTAATAAACGACGACATCGCAAATTAATAACTATAGTATTTCAAATCGAAATGAACTACAATTTATGTCTTTCTTAAAGTAAAAAGTATGAAAATGAAATAATAAATATAATAAGAAAGTTATTCCTGCAAAATATATCATAATAGTGTTTTAAGTACAACAGAAACAACAACAGCAGAACTACAACAGAAAAAAAATTCTAAAATCAATACCTCACTGTCATTATCTGTTGGTAAAAAGACACGCTTTTAACAAATCTCCTATGAAATATAATAATAGTAATCTTTACGGAACATATTATTATTAATAATAATAATAATAATAATACCTTTATTTCAACAATTAGGGGATTAAATATGATACAGATACAAATACAACCCAACCACCTATCCCCCAAAATGCAGAACCATACGTCAAAAGAACAAAACTAAATGTAAAATATTTAAAAATATTTACTCTATTGAATATGAGACAAAACTACTACTCTTGATGAATAAATTCTAGTAGAAGTAAGCAAGTAAGTAGGATGGCGTAATAAAACAAAAATTATCAGCAAATGTTACGTCTGCATTTAATATCTATAGCTTCAATTAATAGAAAAGACATAAAATGAATTAGCACTGTTGTTATCAATATTACTGTATTTAGCAGTGATAGAACAGTGAGTAGTGAGTTTGCCGCGTTGTGTAAAATATTTCCAAACCTATCCAGTGAAAATGTCTTACTTTTTATAATTCCTCTTCTAAACATATAAACACTAAGGAAATACTTTTCATTCTCATTTAATATTCCTACATTTAAGTGTTGAATAGCTCAATTTCACACGAAGTTTTTTGAAAGTTTATCTTTTCACCAATAGATAAAGACAATAAAAAGTAAAATTATTTAAGTAATCACGACAATCAAATTTTATCTTAATTTATGAAAATCTTAACTTGCCAAATTATAGTAAAAAAAATTGTGACAAGCCAGACCTTTTATTTGCTTTCTTTTCCTCTTCTTTCAATAATCTTCGGTTTAAACTTGTCAAACTGAAACACAAAGTAAAATGTTGATATTGAAATAATAACAAGGTAAATTCGTATTCCAATCCTTTTTATTTTAATATATTTACTGCGACATGTTTCGGTTTTTTCAAACCATCTTCTGGCAACTATAAGATGAAAATGTTTTGTTATCAATTACAAATTGATTCACATTTAAATTTTAATTTTTGTATAACAATCTTCTGATTTAATAATAGAAAAAAATATTTTTTTTATGTTTATATAGTTACAAATTTCATTAATTTAAATTGAAATCAAAATCTTAAAATTTACAACATAACAAATATATTTACAAAGTAAAATACTTGATTTTGACGTTATAGGAGCCTGAAGATGGCCAGTTTTGGCCGAAATATGTAGCTTATTATAGATTATAACAAAAATAAGAATAGAATGAACAATATCTGTTTTGCATTGCAAAATATCCAACTTAAATATTTTATATTAATAAATTATATCAAGAATTATACTGGGAGTTTATGTCTGACTTAATGATATCCATATATTGTATTTTGTTTTGTATTTAAAATGAGAGAACCATTGAAAAATTGAATGTTATTAATACTTATACAGAATAAATAAAGGCCCACAATTTTACTGTATTATACTATATGTTTGTGTTCTAAAAGCTTCTTTTTCTTAGCCGTTTCTTTGGAAGTTTAATTGGATACCTTTTATTAATTTGTTGCCGCTATTTATATTATAGATAGATTATAATTCAAAATACTTTTTTAAAATTTCGACAATTTGTTGTCTTCTTGATAATTTTATTGCCAACATTAATTAGAATAAATAAATATAAAAAAAACTTTTTGTGGACAGCCTGCATAATTATCTAGGATCACCACTGTATACAGAAAGCGGATTATAACCGATTTCTGATAAAATGAGTATAACATATGTCGTTCCGTGCTTATTGTAACACCCTGTGTACAAATAGTTATACCATTCGAAAGAGCTGTAGAAATAGTGCAACTCCGGTGTCAAAACTATTTTACTATCTCTCACTGTTTAGAAATTATTTTGGATAAACTAAATTTGGGTCGAACTTCAAAGTCAAATTGCGCCTCCTAAAGTTGAAATTCCGCAGCAACAAAGAAGGTCCTTGAGTAACACTCCAGGCAAGGCGCTGAACTCATATGAAATCAGCTCCAAGATGGTCTGGGAATGCCTAAGGAAACTAAATGAGCTAGGCAAAAGAAATAAAGTAACCCTCCTGTGGGTTCCGGGTCACACAGGAGTGGAAGGAAACGAAATAACGGATAACCTCGCAAAAAAAAAGGGGCTGGAATGCCTTTCGTAGGGCCTGAACACTTTTGCGGGTTAAGTAGCAGTACAATACTGAAGAAACTAAAAATGGAAATGGAGCAGAGAAAATCCAGTTACTGGAAAAATCTCCAGGGAATGAGGCAAAGTAAAATTCTTCTGGGAACTTATAACCAGAAGAGGTTTACAGAATGCATCAACCTGAGTAAGAACAATGTTCGCATATTAACAGGAATACTTTCAGGCCATTGTAGACTGAAAGGACACCTGAGTAAGCTTGGATTGGAAAAAGATCCTGAATGCAGATTTTGTGGGGAACAGGATGAAACATCCATCCACCTCCTCTCAAACTGCATAGCACTGTGCAACTCGAGGGCATTGTATCTGGGTGCATGTGAAATCGAAGAGGGAGACTTACCTAGACTGGGGCCCTCTGACATCCTACACTTTCTAAAGGGAATAGAATTGGAAGGCTAGCTGTAAAGCAGCAAGAATAGGGGACACAATAGATCTTTTAGGTCGCAGTGTAACACCACCCTTCTATTACATACATACATACATACAACACTCCATGGGGTCTATTATATGAGACCATTAGAAGATGTACGATTCGCGAAGCTTTTCTTGTTAGCTCTAAAGCTAAAATTGTTTGTGTAATGAATGCAAAATAAAAAGTTATAAATGTGGCGGAAAGTAAATCTGTTTTATGATACCTAATTCTTGTGCGTCTTCATAATTATTTGCAATAATTATTATTAAGGTAAAGTCAGGTAGGTGTGTAGTAAAAATTGCATTGTGTGAAGAAAATGTAACACTGTTCACATAATAAGACATTTTGATAAACTTTACACATAGAAGTACGTAATGTATGCCCAGTTGTAAGTCTTCAATAGATAGGCTTTTTATAATTATCAACGGTTTACTAGACAAAAAAAATTTAAACAGTGTCAATACTACACACTTACCCAGCAAAATGGGGTAAGTGTGTAATCGTTCCGCACTTTATATATTAATAGCATTATTCTTTAGTTCGGCCAAGTGTGTAATACTATACTGATGCCTTTTTAATAAGGTATGATAAATTTACAAGATATCTAAGTTATTACACATTAGCAGATGTGAATTTTTATTTGTAAAACTAGTATGAAGTTTAGTACGTTAGTAATACAACAAAGGACATCCTTATTTTAATTTTAAAAATAAATATAGCCAATCTACACACTTGCCCCGGTTACACACTTACCTGACTTTACCTTAATAATATTACCTTATTGGAGACGATGGAAGATTCAATCGAGTATAGGATCCTCTTAAAGGATACAGATAGAATGACGAGCATCCCCGAATTATAGTTCTAATAACAAAACAATTATTACATTACAAAAATTTAAGCAAAGTGCAGTTCTAAATACGCGTAAATACCTTAGATAAATTGAATTTGGGAAAGAAAGCAACGGCAACTTCGTACCATTTAATTTTCGGATACCGAATCTAGATAAAAGAAACAAAGGATGATTCCGATTCCCTCTGCGCATAAAAACCGTTGAAGACCGTCTAAAGCGGTTAACGTCCATTCCTATCCCGTAATTAGGCGGTAAAAAAGTACCAGCAGCCCTGCGAATGCGTTTGAATTTCGTGCGGATGAAAAAGTACGGTAAGGGTTTGAGCTTGAAACAAAAAAAAAAAAGACGCGAAGAAACCAGGTTAAGGAGAATGTCTTGGTGTGAGGAGATTTTGGGTTGGTAGAATAGAATGCCGTTGACGACGGAGAATCCTCCGTGTCGCGCTACGAATTGGTAAAAACGTTTTCTCGCCGATAGAAAGAAACCGGAGGAATTGAAACGATGTAATCGATACCGGGCACCCGATCTCGGAGAAACTACTAAGGACCCCGATAACTGTTCGTTGAATGAAGTGTAGAAAAGTCGGCGAAATTCCCCTTTCCGATTGGAATTTTGCAAAAAAATAGACTTATCAGCGCGATAAAGTGAATTCCCTCCTTCTAACTTACTTTTTTTTTCCCTGTCGTCGTGCGGGAAAGGTTTCGGTCATTGTGATTAGGTAGGGCGGTAAAAAAATCGTCTTGTACCTAGTTGATTTGAAACGTCCCATTTTTAAGTGTTGACATGAACTTAAATGAGCTTTGGTAAAGTAACATAGAAAAAGCCGGCGAATGTAAAGTTTTACTTTTAAATCAAAGTTAGTTTCTTTTTTGCTCAAGAAAGCACTTAAAAAGCTTTTTAGAAAATCAAATTGATGCTCCCTTATTGGATAATTTCTTAGAATAAATACAGATTTCATCTTAGGAAAAATTGGCTTTATTGTAAATTACATGGTATATAAGAAATAAATTATTGAACAACAATTGGCAACGTCCCAATTCGCTCAGATTAAATAACAAATCTATAATAATTGTTCTCTGTAAGCCATTATTTTACGTCTCTAAATATACAGGGTGTAACGGATATAAAGGTGAATAAAATAATATGCAATAGCTATAATCATACACGATAGAAAAACGTTGCAAGAGGGTTTATCTGTAATCATTAATGAAAAGAAAAAATGTAAACGCCACGAGCCAGCACCGGACTTGCATCCGACATAAACGCTGTCCCGAATATATCACCTGCGTAGATCGCCATATATAGTGCATGTCTTGTGTGAAAATGCACCGCCTGTACTAACTAAAAGAAAAATATTTACCTTTTTACTCTATTGAATCCGTATTCGTATATCCGAAGATGCTCCAGCGTCCCACGAGAATACTAACAAAAAAGTATCATCTTTCTAGAATGCTTGTGAGAAATAAGACCGAGTTTAGGGGGAATTTAACGGTTTTCCTTGCCAGGCCCGGATTAAATAATTTTGCGGCCCTATTTTTTTTTTTTTATTTTTTTCTCATAATGATAAAATGGGCTTTGGGTGAATATATGTTTATAAATATTAATTAATATCTAACGAAACTTTACTTTCGTTTTTTGTTACGTGCTGTATCAGAACTATTCATGTAAGCATAAACAAAAACGTACGCTTAATCTATATAATGATGCAGGGAAATCTTAGATTCTGATGAAACTACGTCAGTTTGTAAATTCTATTTCGGATTCCTAAAGTACAGTTTCTGTTGCAGCGAAACTACAACTTTAGAGAATGCTGATCTTCTGATACAAATTTATAAATGTGTTTGTTCATTTTCTTAATAGCCTTATTGTTAGTTTTAATAATTGTAAAAAAAATTGTGGAATTAAAGGCTTTAAAGTTAAATAGCATTATTAGAACATTTAAATTGTTTTAATTGGAAACGTTTCAATTATCTTTTCCAGTTCTAGAACTCTAATTTACAAATTTTAAAAAATTATTCATCCTTGAATAATTTCTATATAACTCATTAACTGTTTTTTTACCTACAACTTTCGTATAACCGTTTTTTCATTTGGTACTTTAGAAAATTAACGTAAAAGATATCAGCAATTAAATTTCATAAATGACTAATCTCAATGGTCAAAATCCAAAGTAAGTTGGAAAAAATTAATAATAATATTAATAAAATTAATAAAATTTTAAAACGGGACATCACAAAAAAATCAAAAGAACAAAATATAGTAAATACTTAATGCAAGTGTATTCACAGAAAATACAAACAGCATTTTTTTGTTAGGAGGGGATATTTTGATAGCAGTAAGTTGTAAACACAATTTTAAAACAAGGATGGGCAATATTTTTAAATACAAAATGTTCAAATTAGTGAAGGAAAAAATTTTGAAATTTAATAGATTATTGAATAATAAATTTTCGATAAATTTGATATATCCGTTTTATTATTTATACTGTTTTTTTTTCCTTTCTTTGGATCATTTCAAGTAAGCACCTAGGATAATAACTATTCTCTTTTGATAAAATTTTTATGTTTTCAAAATTGAATTTGTGGTTTAAATTAATTTCGTGTTTTTTTTTAAATCCGTGAGATTGCTAGATGATTTATGATTGATATGACCTTGTACTTTGCTTTTAAGACTAATTACTAAGAAAAAAATTGTAATTGTCAAAGCGTAATGTATTTTTATATCTAGGCGTCCTTAACTCGAAAACTGTCACATAAGCATTTAGCATCTGGTATAATTTTACACTGATTTTTAACATATACTGCAATCGCATAACAATCCATATCTCATTAGAATAAGAAAGTACGGCAGAATTCATGATTTTGTGGACAGCCTGTATAATTATGTAAATCATCTTTATATGGCAAAAAAACGCTTGAACCGATTTCTGCAATTCGATCAACTTAACATAACTCACCTCGTTCCGTGCTTATTGTAACACTTTGTATATAAACAACTATCTCAGCCGAAGAGGCTACCTCAATGTAGCAAGTCCGCTATTAAAATCTTTTTTTCTCTTTCACCGTCTAAAAGTTATTTCGAAAAAACGAAATTTAGATCACATTTCCAGATCAGGCTGCACCCTCTAAAATGAAACTTAATAATAATAATAATAATTTATTTATCCTTATTCATTTTACAACAACATCATTCATTATAACAATAAAATAAAAGTTATGGAAGTGCTAATACAATATCAAATGATTCTAGTAATACCAAGTAATACTTAAAAATTAAAGATTAGAGGGTTCTTTATAAGGCAAGCGATTTTCAAAATGTAGAAGTTTATATCAACTGAAAAAATGCACATACTAATTTAATTATTTGAAAAATAAATCCATAAGAATTAACAATACATATTACAGTATTTTTTTAATTTATTTATTTACCCTCTTGAGTACTAAATTAAAAGAACGTTACATTACTAGTAGTGTAACAATTTAAATATGTATATCTTTGCAAAAAATATAATGTCTGCAATATCAGCAGCAGACAATGATGTTAAGCATTGTGACTTTTATAACATGTATATTATAAAATCGTTACTTTTTAATAAAAATAAAAATGTTTTTTTCCTGATTTTAAAATTATTGGTCCTCTAGTTCAAAGGAAATGCAATCATATTATACAAACTTAAATTCAGAAACACACAATGCCCCTACAAGTCTTAAAATTTATACATACGTATATATCCCACTATCCCAACAATATCAAGCAGCGTATAAATGAAACATACCTATATACCTAATATTATCAAGACAAAAGGATCACAACATTCAATTCAATTACAACTAAAATAGCTGAATTGTTCTTCCATTGAACCTGGATTAAGTGAAACTGAAGAAATGGATCAAGTTGCCTAAATTGAGTTTACAAACTATCAAAATCTGCGATTTACAGTTGCCAAGCTTCCCTTGTCAATTGGGGTAGTTCTTGCAATAAAAGAGAATATTTTTTTGCTTGAATAGTTATACCAACTTGAAACAAATACATGATATAATCGAATTTACTTTGAAGGCTTTAAATAGTGTAAAGAATATCGGTTAGCCTTCGCCTCCACCAAAAGTTATTATTATCGCCATGCACTGAACAACTAATTTTCCATTTCAGTTTGTTTTATAATATCAATATAACATGCATTTTTATTTTTCTATGCTGTACATACATGTATTTCTATATTATTATATCTACATATATAATACATCCTACATGTCCAATAAGCTATATTTGGTGTACATTAACAATTACACAAAAAGAAAAACATGCAGATCTATATTGGAACAGATAGTCAGGCGATACTGAAGGCGTTAGTGAACCCCAAAATACAGTCAAGACTGGTTCGGGAACGAATTCTAGAACTGAATAGTCTGACAGACAGCAATAAAGTCACTTTGTTGTGAGTGTCCGGACATTCGGCAATCGAAGGAAATAAAAATGCCGATGACTTAGCAAGAAATGAATCATCGCCATCATATAGCAGTGTTTCCGGAGACATCAGGTCAAACGGCTCCCACGACCAAAAGAAACTGCTTATTTTAACTATGCGTACTGGATTAATTTCACTAATTCTTCAATGGTTATATCCATACATAAATATTTGAAACTGTAAAAATTGTTGAAATGGCATATTTTTGTTTCCCTTAATATATATACAAACATACTAAATTAGGTCTAAATTAAAGAAAAGAGCTCTTTCTCTGGTCCTAATTTCATCGGCGCAGCTAAGCAATTGTTAAAAATCATAATAAAAAGTTATTTTGGCGAAATAAATTCCTATAACGCCGTATTTATCGGGAACCATTTATTTCAATTTCAGCAATTTTCTTAACCAAAAACATTTTACCTCAACAGTTCCTTCATCCAAAAAAGAAAAACCGTTTCCCTTCCTTAATTCGTCCCGATGAAATAAATCAACTGGGACCGCCATTTCCTCCGAAAACCGAGGTAGGTAGCTCGTTATAGCGTTCGCCTCGCTTTAAGAAATCCGGTCAGGTAGCGTTCTTGTTGTTTCTCTTTTACCAATCCAGATATCCGGGAGCCGAATTCCTATGAATGCTAAGTACGCAGGACAGATCAAAGAACAGGCCCCGTAACTGCCGCACGTCCCTGGGGTAAGATCATCCGCCCTCCCGACTCGAAAGGTTTTATCGGATTATTTCGCTTATCTTCGCCAGATGTTCAAACATTAAGGAGCTACCGCGATATATTTATACCGATTCCTAAAGTATTTATAGATTTTCATGTAGATGTATATGTTCCTATGTATATGTAGATTATCCATCTGCAAAATGGTACATACATACATACATACATGCAGTACGTGTGTTTACATTCGCCAACCTCTGATATGGTAAACTTCCGTTTTTACGGAACTCCTTTTTTCGCTTGGTTTCGTTAGCATATCCTCGGCTCCCTTTTTTCTCTCTCTCTCTCTTCTATAGAATTTTCGGTTTACGATCTAGCGGGCACATTTTAAATTTATACCTAAAGTTTAGCCTCTGAAAAACGTCGAATTCCTTTTATCCTAGTCGATCGGTGGCTTTCTGCGAGGGTAAAGAAGATTTGGAACCTCGACGAGAATATTTTATAGGGGATCCGAGAGCAAAATCGTTAATCATCTCGGGTACGTTGTAGGAAACCGCGTGCTTTCGTTGTATTTTCGCAATCAGCATACGAAAATCCAATTTTCGAGTAGTAAAAACGGCGTCACGTGTAAATATATCATTGTATTGCGGATAGTTTTAGATTCCAGTTGTTGGCAAGTATAAGTTGGAACGTAGTTGGTGTTGCTATAATCGTAAACAAGTTTTGATCCTCTGCTAACAAGCTTTGGGGTTACATTATATTATGTTTGGTTACCTAAAATATTCCAGCATTAGTTTCAGATAAAATTAGTTACTCGTTTTGTTGGATATGTTAATCTTTTATATATGAAAAAATACTGCGTTTTAATTAAAAATGCTAAAGCACCTAATTCTATAAGGTAGAAGTCCCAATTACTGACACTACACAAAGGGGATGCAAAATGATTAAATCTACTATCTTTACAACGTTACAGAGGAAGAAACATTTTTAAATAGAGGGTTTTGGAATAAATCACCTGCTCAGTCAGTTCCGTGTTAAAAAAGTGATTTTATCATTTGAAACATGATTAACTTAGTTTATTAATTAAAAGAATCGCTCTCACTTTATTTATGAAAACTAAATTATTACAAATCATCCCAACCCCGTGCTCCGCCTAAAAAAGTTACTACACGAGGCTACCTATTCTAAGTACTTTATGGGTTCCATAACAATTCAAATGTTCCTACTCTAACTAGATAATTTCCCTATGATTCTTAATAACAAAAATATAATACAGTAGCCTCGCGACCATATGAATACTACTTTTGTGAAATGATGAAATATGTGAAATGTGATTAGCTAGTTCACATAATCGCGAGTCTACTGTAAATCAGGCAGCTATCAGTTATTATTAAATGCGCCCATGGAACGACTTTCGTTATCTCCCAGCATTCGCCAAAGACACTGATTATATATAGTATACTTATATAAAATCAATGGGCGCCGAGTAAGGGAAAACCATGGCGAAAACCTTACTCTGGGAGGATCTGGGAAGAAGTCCCAGACCCTATTACTGATAGCCGCAAATTATTATTATCCGTCTAAGTGCTGAAGAAGCTCCATTTTTCACGCATTGGAAGTTGAAACAGGAAAGATGATGACCTATGTATGTATGTATGTAGGTGAAGGGTGGTGTTACACTGCGACCTAAAGGATCTATTGTGTCCCCCATTCTTGCTGCTTTACAGTTGGCCTCCCAATCCTATTCCTTTTAAAAAGTGTAGGATATCGGAGGGCCCCAGTTTAGGTAAGTCTCCCTCTTCGATTTCACATGCTCCCAGGTACAATGCCCTCGGGTTGCACAGTGCTGGCGCAGTTTGAGGGGAGTGGATGGGTGTTTCATCCTGTTCCCCACAAAATCTGCATTCAGGATCTTTTTCCAATCCAAGCTTAGTCAGGTGTCCTTTCAGTCTACAATGGCCTGAAAGTATTCCTGTTAATATGCGAACATTGTTCTTACTCAGGTTGATGCATTCTGTAGACCTCTTCTGGTTATAAGTTCCCAGAGAATTTACTCTGCATCATTCCCTGGAGATTCTTCCAGTAACTGGATTTTCTCTGCTCCATTTCTATTTTTAGTTTTTTCAGTATTGTACTGCTACTTAACCCGCAAAAGGGTTCAGGCCCTACGAAAGGCATTCCAGCCCCTTTTTTTGCGAGGTTATCCGTTATTTCGTTTCCTTCCACTCCTGTGTGACCCGGAACCCACAGGAGGGTTACTTTATTTCTTTTGCCTAGCTCATTTAGTTTCCCTAGGCATTCCCAGACCATCTTGGAGCTGATTTCATATGAGCTCAGCGCCTTGATGGCTGCTTGACTATCAGACATGATGATAATCTCCTGTTTCCGATAGTTCCTATCCATATTGAACTGAACACATCTTCCAATAGCGTGTATTTCCGCCTGAAATATACTTGGTATTTTCCCAAGCTTTCGGAATATGTAGTTCTAGGCCCGTATATTCCTATTCCAGTTCCTTCTGCCGTTTTGGAGCCATCAGTATACCATTTGATGGCATTTTTATTAAAATTCAAGATGGTGTTATGATCCCACTCGCTCCTATTACTTAGCTTTGTGGTAAATTCCTTCACAAAGCTAAATTTCTTTAACATGTCATCCCGGGGCATATCCCAGGTTTGATCACCGTCCGGAGATTGAGGCCTATGCCTAATCATTCCTTCCTTGACCATTCTTAGTGCGGTTCTTTTCGCCACGCCCTCCACTACAATGTGGAGGGGGGCAAGATCTAATGCTACTTCAATAGCTGCTGTTGGGCAGGTTCTCATAGCCCCCGTTATGCATACACATGCTAATCTTTGCACTTTCGAGAGGTTAATTCTCGCGGTGGCTAGATTAGTTCTTTTGCTCCATGCTACTGATGCATAGGTGATGATCGGTCTCACTATCGCTGTATACATCCAAAGCAGTATTTTTGGGTTGCATCCCCAATTTTTCCCTGCAAAGTTTCTACACACCATCAGAGCTCTTTTGGCCTTGTTGGTTACCTCAAGCTCATGTTTGTTCCATAGAAGTTTGTTGTCTAGGGTGAGGCCTAGATATTTAACTTCCGCTCTCCAGTCTATATTTTGCCCATCCAGTTTTATGGTTCCAAGATTGGATTTTCTTTTCCTGGTAAACGCTACTAGGGTTGTCTTAGTGGGGTTGACATTGAGTCCCATCGATTGACACCATCTTCTCGTAAAGTTCAGTCCTCTTTGAACTATGTCACAGAGGGTATTCTCAAATTTGCCTCTTGCGTATTATGACAATATCATCCGCATACCCTTGACAGGATATGCCTAGATCCGTCAATCCGCATAGGAGTTCGTCTACTATTAGGCTCCACATAAGTGGGGATGTAACTCCCCCCTGTGGGCATCCTCTGGTCGTGCTAACCGAGATGGTCTTATGTCCCACCTCCGCTTCCACCGACCTGGTAGACAGTAGTTGCGACATCCATCTAGAAGTCACGTCGTCTACCCCCCTATTAATTAATGCTTTTTTGACAGACTCGTGGGGAGTGTTGTCAAAAGCACCCTCTATGTCTAGAAAGCGCACACACTACGGTTTCTTTATTCGTCAGGGCATCTTGGATTTGGTCCGTCAGCTCCACTAATGCAGTCTCAGTGGATTTGCCTGTTTGGTAGGCGTGCTGACAGGGGTGCAATGGCACCCGCTCCAAGATCTCTGTTCTGATGTAGTTATCTACAGCCTTTTCCACCGTTTTCAAAAAGAATGATGTAAGGCTGATAGGTCTATGGGATTTAGGGTGCGTGATGTCCTTTTTCCCTGCTTTTGGTATAAAGGTGACTTTAGCCCTTCGCCAGGCTTCTGGAATATATCCCAACTCCAGACTGCTTCGGCTTATCCGAATCATGTGAGGAAGGATTTCTTCCTGCCCTTCTGAAGTAAGACTGGAAAAATCCCGTCTACTCCCGGTGTTTTTGAACGGCTGAAAGGTATTAATGGCCCATTTTAACCGTTCGCTGCTACATATGTGTCTTGCCATTGTAGTAGCTTCTTTATTTGGTCTTTTATATATCTCGGAAGCATTTTCCGAGTTCCCACTTTGCTTTCAGGAAAGTGGGTTTCTAGAAGGAGGAGAGCTCTTTCTTCTTCACCTTCGGTGAAGCTTCCATCTGGCTTTCTTAGTGCCATTCCTGAGTCGATTCTACCCTTCGCCATTACCTTGTAAAGTCGCGAAGCGGTAGGTGTTGAATCGATTTCCTCGCAGAACTTTCTAAAGCTATCTCTTTTCGCTTTCCTGATAGCTTTATTGTAGGAAGTAAGTGTCTCGGTGTAACTCTGCCAATCCCCGTTACGCTTGGCCTTGTTAAAAAGCTTCCGCGTATCGGATCTTAGTTTTGACAGATGGCTGTTCCACCAAGGTGCGTCCTTACATTCTTTTGTCTGCTGAACAGGACAGCTCGAATCGTATGCTTCGAGTATGGCATTGTTCACCTCTCTAGGTCGTTTCCAGATCCAGATGATGCTGGCCTTTCTGGATTTGATGACCTCTAGATTGCTACTTAGATTGGTTCTGTAGTTGTCCCAATCTGTTTTCTGGGATTCCTCCGAAGTGGTGGCTCTGGAGTCTTCGTCTCTAGTCTGAACACAATCATTCTGTGATCAGAGAGAGAAGGTTCACTTGATACCCTCCAGTCTTTTAACAGATCCTTTAGGTTCAGTGTACTAAGTGTAATATCTAACACTTCCTCCCTTACCCTTGTTACAAATGTGGCGGTATTCCCAATATTATGTACGAGTAGGTTATTACAAAGAATATACTCTAAAAGTTGCTCACCTCTCTGATTGGTGTCCTTGCTTCCCCAAACAGTGTTGTGTGCGTTAGCGTCGCATCCTATGAGTAGTGGTAGCCGCTTCTTCTGGCAGTACTCCACTAACCTCTGCAGCTCAGCTGGTGGTACAGCCCCATCTCCGTCGAAATAGCATGAGGCTATTACGATTTCTTGACGTTTTTCCTTGATTTCGAGGTATGCTCGGACCGCGGCAAGGTCTCTCGTCAGGAATTCTGAAGAACAAATATAATTAATGTTGTCTCTAATCAAGATGCATGCTCTAGGTATACTGGTATTGTCGCATACCACTCTGCTGCCTTTACAGGCGAGTCCTCTTACCTGTCCTTTATTGACCCAGGGTTCTTGAATTAGCGCCATACTGAGATGTTCTCTTGTGAACGTCCTGGAGATAACGGCGGAAGCTCCCTTGGCGTGGTGGACGTTCACTGGGCAATATTTATGCCCGCCATCTCGCCGTTAGTTTTCGGTGAGGGTGCTGTCCTCACCGGTAAGGGTCTTGTCCCCCTCTTCTTCTTCTCCCTCTGCGGTGACGTCAACCTCCATCGATTCGGATGACGATTCTCCGTGATAGAGGGCTGCAATGTGGAAGCTACCAATGCTTTCCACATCGCTTTCAGGTTGGTCCTCCCTTACGCCGGGAGTGGTTGGTCCTCCCTCGGTGCGCGGGAGTGAGTTTGTCCTCCTTGGATACGCCAGGAGTAGGCTGGTCCTCCTTGGAGGTGCTAGGAGTGGGTTCGTCCTCCTTTGGCTGCTTCTTGAGCCCATGCACAGGGATTCTCCCAAACCGATAGTGGATGGTGTACCCTTTGCTCCTGATTGTTTGGTAGGAAGCCTCATCGATTCCCACCCTCAGAAGCCGGCCCTTGCCTTCGTCCTTTAGGTTAAGGACATTCCAAAGGTTTGTCCTGAGCCCTTCGTTTTGTGCTTCTATCAAAGATAGAAGCCTTTCAGGGGGTTTCTCCCTGACATCTGGGAGGTATAGGGTGGCGACGTGCGGTTTTGGAATTTCGTTTCCCCCGCACGTGTGTCAGTTCCACTCCCTTCAAGCTTTTAGCTTGGGTACCTTTAGCGGAGCCATTCGCAGAATGCGGTGTTCCACATTCAACCAGGATCAGCCCCGGCCTAAAATGGATGCCTTCGAATTGGATCTTGTGCTCCCATCCGCCGTACATCTCTTCCACTAAAGCGGCCTCCAACGCCGTTTGTTCGTCTCCACTGAGGGTGACCTCAGGGAACGCCCTTGGCAGGATTGCAACTTTCTCCACATTCTTGACAGCCATTGCATAGCTGCCTTTCGTGGAGGCAGGGATGGTGCTTTTACCCACTTCCTGTTTTATCCTCTTATGCGGCTTTTGAGTTGGAGTAGTCTCCTTCCTCTTCCGCTTGAGTGGTTCGGCCTTATGTTCTAAGGCCTTCTTCCTCGCTTCCTCTGGTTCAAGCCCTTCACTGAGGTAGCGTAGGTACCACTTGCACCCTGCTCCGCTGAGACCACGTCGCAACGGATCGTCCCTACCTCCAGGTTGTCCTAGTTCAGGTAGGGGGGTTGGTTTTTTCTGCTCTTTCTTCCGAAGAGCCAAAGAGGTTTGGGGTTTTGCTCCTCCCTTTGTTCCTTCCTTGTGGGGTATTTCCACTTTGGAAGTAGGAGGCTTCTTTTGGAGGGTTTGCTCCATTTTTTGTTTGCTAGCGGTGTCGTCCCGCTTAGGTGAGTTTTGTTTTGTTTTAGTTTCTTTCTCCATGGTTGATCCCACGAGTAGCTAGGGAAGAAAAGGTCCACCTCCACAGAGCCCCGCATGCAGAGGTAAGGCTAGATACAATGGGGGTGCGCAGGTGCCCCAAGGTTGGACTAGTAGAGACTGGTCTTCTATCCAGCCACGCATCCCATCAGCCTAGTCCGCCGCCTTGGGATTTAGGTTTTTATTGAGGTTGTCTCCTCTCGGTCCGTGCAGTTAAGCCAAGACCCCCCATCCCTTTCGGGATATGGTTTGACAGTTGGGCCTTCGATAACCGAAGGCAGCAACTGGCATCGTAATGGAACTCTGTGCAAGCCCGTAGCCACGACACGACAGCTCGGGTGAGGGGGGACTGGTTCGCGGCAACGGCTTTCGTTCAACCATGCTCCGGTTTTAGACGGAGAGGACGAACTTATAGCCGCCACTAACCATCCTGTCTTGAGCGAACCCTCACAAGATGGCCATTCCCCTATCCACCACCTGGGGACGCGCCTGGTAGGTAGTCCCAACCCCCAGGATGATGACCTAAAAAAAAACAAAAAAAAAAAACAAAACAACAGCAGTACCTATTCTAATACCTAATAATAACAAGAGTAATTAAATAGAAATTTATATTTTAAATATTTGTAGTTTAACACTAATTCCCACCACTAAAGAACATAAAATATTCATTTATAAACGTGCTACCCTACTAACTATCTAAATATCATGCCGTAACCTATCTAGTTCTTTAGCAACATTACTAAAAAATTCCCACCATTCGATCGACTCGTTATCTCTAATATCTGTTTCTCATCGGGGCCAATTTAACCCCCTAGCTAATGCCCTAACCTCCGTACGCGACCGCCACTCATCAGTGAGTGGACATTCAAATAAAACATGCCCCGCTGTATCTACCCCACCACACTCACAAAGCGAATCATTAACCCTCCCAATTCTACGTAAATATGATTTAAAATTACCGTAACCTGTTATATTAACCTTCATTTCCCTAAAACGTGTAACGCTCCCGATAAATTTCCTAGTCCACCTCCCATTTAAGGTATTATCCCATCTACTCTGCTAATCATTATCAAGTTTATCCCTAAACTCTTTTTTAATTACACTAGCCGAAATTAGCCCAAATCTAATAATCAAGCTATCTTCCCTAGATAGAGCCTCTTTCGCTAATTGATCCGCCCTCTCATTACCAATTGTACCTACATGAGCCCTAGTCCAAAAAAGTTTTATACCCCCCTCGCGCAATATATCCCAAGTATCTAACAACAAATAGGTCGGATTTTTTAAATTCTCTAACGCCTCTAATACAGATAAGCTATCTGTTATAATTCCCACGCCCCGCATAAATTCCCATTTGCGTCTACTATAAACTACTGCCTGATTTATTGCAACTAATTCTGCCTGAAAAATATTGCAATGATCCCCTAATTTAAACTTTTGATTATGTATTTCAATGCCCCTATTATAAACAACAAAAGCCGCCCCTGTACCACCCCTAAAAATTCCTAAACCCTCTCGAAAAGTGCCTATAAATTTATAACTAATACTTTTTAATTTCGCGGGATGAATTCGCCGCCCTATATCTACTCGCCTTCCTAAATCGCCTGGTTCTAATCTAACCCTCAAACCCTATTTCGTCCCTACGAAATTTGAGTTCCCTTAAACGTAAATTCCCGAAAATAACGCACGCCGCATCTGCCGAAATAGATGAATACGCGTTCGCGGCCCTAACCGTTAACAATCTTTGCGGCCAGATTATTTTTTTAGTTTCTTTAGTTTTACACGCGTCTGCCCATATCGCCTCCGCGTACAACATTGCTGGTTCAATAACGCCCCTATAAATACTACCCACCGCGTTACCGTTTAAACCCCACATAACCCTAGCTGATGCTCTAATTTTTTTTCCTACCTTTCGCGGTAATATACTGAATATGCCCTTTAAAATTTAATTTATGATTTAAAATAACCCCAAGATGTTTAACAAATTCTTTACAATAAATTCTACCCTCCCCTAATTTAAATGTAGGCTTTCTTTGCCTCGGTTTGCCAAAAAATACCGCCTCTGATTAATCCGCATAAAAAATTAATTTATTATCTAAACTCCAACTTCCAATTGATTAGCCTTATTTTTTAACGTATTATATTCCCCTACTTAACTAATAACGTAGTAATCGCCCTCACCCACTGCCAAATCATTTAAAGCATTTTTTCCACGGGATTATAAAAAAAAAACGTGAATTTACTCATTTCAATACAGTTTACCCCTTCCCCTCCTTCATCTGTGTATTAAAGAAAAGTAAATTTAAAATATGAATTTAATCATTGAAAAATTCACCTCCTTCCAACAGCGATGTTAAAAAACAATTATTTTCACTTCCTTGCAACAAATAAATTCAATTGCAATTGTACATCACGCACTGCAATAAATAAACTGAGTGAATGATTTTTTTATTGCAATCATTGTTCTGAATTCCCGGATACTCCTCAATTCTCTTGATTTGTCTCGTCACGATACGCCGTTAGCTTATTCCCGAGCCCAGAAAGTTTTCCTCGAAGTCTAGTGTTTGAGAAGTCAACGCAGGGCGATGAAAATCATTAATATTTGAATCTGTCAACGCTGCCCGTGGGAAAGGACGGTGACATAAAGAGCGAGTTGGAGAAATTGCGAATGAGCGAATCGGAGAATTAGTTAGAAAGGTGGAGAGTTCTATAACGACGATGAGAGAGAGATGAAGAGAAAGAGACGAAGAAGCAGGCGACTAAGACTGAGGACCCTGAGAGGTCCTCTTCGCCAAGAGGCGGAAATTAATTACGAGTGTTTCCGAAACACGGAAGGTGCGGAGAGGAAAATTTCTCATCAGAATACTCGAAGGTAATTAAACTTATTCTCGATCCTAGCTCTTAAACAGTTTTATAATGCTGTTGGTGAACGGACACGGATCTAGAATGCTATATATCGTGGCAGTGGGGAATTTAATGAACAGGTAGATGTTTTAATATAGAATAAAGTGCATCGGTGGATGCAATTTAATTACCAAATATTGTATAATCAGGTATGAACAAGTTTGCGCTTGAAGTACAAGGTGCACGTCCGCGTTTACCGTGTACGATTTAGGTACGCTCATATATTGATGTAATTATTCCTTTTCGCAGAGTAAACCCTAATAAAGTTTAGTTTTAATATTAATGAACACTCCGTAGATTATACTACGGCAAACTTTTAATGGAAAGCTCTTCAAAAAAGTACGTTAATGAGGGAAGAAAATATATGAAAGGGATTAAGTTTTCTGAAAAAAAAACTACTAAAAGTAAGGTAAGTAGTAAACTGCAAGATATACTGTTACAAACAAAATTGAGTTAAAAACTTAAGCAATATTAGTTTCTTCCCCTATAATCACATTATTTTGTTATTATAGTATGCCAATTCCAACACTTGATGTTGTGGGAAATAAAAAATTTTAACGTAAGAGATCTACTCAATCAGTTCAGTTACACAAATCGTATAATTTATCAGAAAAATCCAGCATTTTATGTACAATTTCCTCAGAAAATTATAGTGATGTAAGAATAGATTAGTATAAGAATCAATATGTTGTGTGATACCATATTTAACTGGATTATCAAACTAGTATGTATATAAATTAATGAGTCGGTCATATTTTATATAGGTACTCAGTTATAGTGCATTTCAATATATAGAAATATCAGTTTTAACGTCTGTAATGATTTCATTGCACCACCTGTGGCAACAACTACCAGAACCGTTATTTAAGGACACGGTTCACCTAATAGCATATAAATCCGGGGACTATTAACTATGAATTACGGTCCTACAAGATAACAGTAAAACATTATTTTAAGTCTAAGTATATAATAAATAAATAACATACGTCCGGTTTATTTACAAAAAAAATACAAGTTGTGTGGCAATATACACATAGCAAACACAAATATACAGGGTGTTAAGTAAACATGCGGCAAAAATTCAAGGGGTTATTCCTTGGCCTATTCTAAAATATTTTGTCCTATGATGATTTTTGAAAAACCCCTTTATTTCGAAGATACAGGGCGAACAGGATTTGCGACAGTAATAAGATTTTATTATCAAAAAGATAATATGTATAGTTGCTCAATCTACATTAAATGTTCGAAATAATTTCCTCCAGCCTGGATACAAGCATTCAATCTTCTCGTCATTGACTGTCGAACTCTTTCAAACACACCAGGATCGTTTCTGATTGAGTTACACCCAGCAATTATCCTATTTCGCAAGTCATCCAAATTCTCCACTGGAGTAGCGTAAACTATTGACTTCAGAGATACCCAGAAGAAATAATCTAGGGGGTTTAAGTCTGGGTATCGAGCAGGCCATGCTTGTGGCCCTCGACCAATCCAGCGATTTCCATAAGTTGCTGTTAAAAAATTACGAGCAACCAAACTGAAATGTGATGGTGCACCATCGTGTACAAACCACATGCAGTTCTTGTCGCGTACAACATATCTTCCAGAAACTCAGGCAGCGTTGCTTCCAAAAAGTTGCGGTACACCACGCCAGTAAGTTTTCCTGGTAGAAATACCGATCCAATTAGATAGTCACCCACAATTTCAACTCAAACATTCAACGAGAACTGATGTTGAAAACGATCTTCAAATGCCTCATGCGGATTTTCATTTGCCCACACATGGTTATTATCAAAATTGCATTTCTTGACAAACTGGCTTCATCGGTAAAAGAAATCTGTGTCAGGAATAAAGGGATGCGAACTATTGTTTACAATATCCATTGACATAACGCAATACGTGGAGGAAAATCAGCAGGTAGTAGTGCCTGAATGCGTTGAATGTGGTATGGATACAACAAATTGTCCTTAAGAATTTTTCCAAACTGTCCAATGACTTACATTCAAAGTATTTGCAATTTTTTACGCGTAACACTGCCAGGATCTTCCCGTATCATCCAGCACATTCTGTTCCAATTGATACCGTTCTTGCAGTCATTTGATCTTCTAGCCCTCCACTTCGTTTCATTGAGCCTGTTTCACGAAAACGTCCATGAATGTTTTCGAAGACTTTTCGGTCGGGAACATTCTGCTTCTAATGAGTTGCTAATAGCAAGTCCATACATGAAATGCATGTCAGTCATTTCGGCGTTCGTATACATCATCATAAAGGATTTCATAACTAATTAAAGACACGTCAAACAGCCAAACGTCACTCAATCTAAACAAATGCGACGATGAGACGTATTCAAATGAAATCACTCTAGATAAAACAGCCGTTTCATGTGATCGAGATCGAAAAATAACAACGCATTGTAAAACAATTTTTGTACGTTGATAAACTCATTGGCGTACACCATACGACACAATCGGAATATGGTTGTCCGTATTTGTCGCAACCTGTATCTCGAAACAAAAATTAAAAATCATCATAAACAAAATTGTGCGTTTAGAAATAGCCAAGGAATACTTGGGGTTGGGAAAGTACCTACCAGCGCGCGTCCCCAGGTGGTGAGATAAGGGAAAGCCATTTTGTTCACGGTTCGCTTCAAGACGAGATGGCTTAGTGGCGGCTATTAAGTTTGTCCTCTCTGCTTAAAACCGGAGTAGGATGAATGAAGACCGTTGCCGTTAACCAATCCCCCCTCGCCCGAGCTGTCGTGTCGTGGCTAAGGGTTTGCACAGGGTTCTTCAACGATGCCAGCACGTGAAATCGAAGAGGAAGACTTACCTTACTAACCTAGGGCCTTCTGATATCCTACTTTCTGAAAGGAATAGGATTGGAAGGCCAGCTGTAAAACAGCAAGAACAGACACAATAGATCTTTTAGGTCGCAGTGTAATATCACCCTTACAATATACACATACACAAGCTAAGGAATAACCTTTTGAATTTTTGCCGCATGTTTTCTTAACACCCTGTATAAAGCTCAACTAATTAGCTTGTAATACACAATAAAAGTGTAAGTCATGTTCCTACAAAAGGAGTCGGTGGCAGTACTTATAACTACACCGTGTCTCATAAATCATAGTCTGTGATTGAGTCGTCTCGCAAGTTGCAACTATATTGTACATGTGCATTTCTCTGTTGCTATTACGCGTTTTGACAGCATTTTTCCAATTTTCAGCTTCTATTTTTTTTATGTATGTTACACTACTTTCACGCAATTTCAGTGTTTGATTTGTCCTCCAGCTCTTGTAAGCTGTTCGAAGTTATATTGGAATGACTAATAAATTCCAACACAGCATGGGTTTCTTCTTACACTTTCATTTAATCATTGATGTTTTAAAACGGTGAAATGCTTATGTGTTGTAGTGAAAACTTCTTACAGTTCAGAGTATGAACTGTTTCTCTTGTATATGTATGCATATTTATCCTAGCGTGGTCACGAACAGCAACTTATTAATTTACGTATCTGTACCTAATAGTATTACGTACAAACACTCACGTACCTAACTATACTCTTTCCTACCTCTACGATTCGCAGGCAGCCACTCCACACAAGCACAACCCGCCTAAGACCTTTTCCAACCTCCTCCGAATGCGAAGAGATAGGTGGCCTAGGCGCCCTCGCAGTTGCACACGACGAGCGCACACGCTATTGAAGTTTGAGTCTCGGGAATTGCTCTCGACAAGTTTACGTGTGTGCGCTCGACGTCTATTGTTCCCGATTGCAACGTCCGGCGAGGACTTAAACGGTGTCTATCCAGACGACTTTAATATTCCCGGCGCATTCTCACTCCCGATAAAAGCGCCCGAGACACTCCGCCGCGTCGTCTCACTTCCCTATCTCTCTTTAAATTCGTTGCGTGTTTTGTTTTTAATTGAACCACAATTTCTTAATTAAACGCGGGCGGGTACACCTGCCTGGCGCCTGGAATTCTCATATTAACCCTGATGACGATTGTTTCCGGTGAACAGTTTCGTTTCCGAACTAGAAATGCGGCAACAGCAAATTTCGCCAGAGCGCGTTTATTAATTTAGATGTGCGGGTAATGAGCTGCTTATGTCTATTATTGAAAGTGGCTGCACAATGCAATCGGCTTATAACAACGGAGTTGTACTATATCTTGGATATGAAATTTTATCTCGTTTCAATCTCAAAAGATGATTTGTATACTTATAATAAGCAATCTGTTAGTGCCAAATTACAGTATACAGCACATGGTCTGTAGTGACAACCCCACAAATCATTTTCAATTTCATAACACTGCCTTACACCTCCAATCGCTGTATATTCAAATCTTCTCTCCACAGAATAGACATACAAAAAAGAAGTTAAAGTGTCCAAAAGATTTTATTAATGCCAAAGTACTCAAGACATTCATCAGACATCATTTTAGAATATACTATTTTTCTAGTATTAACAATGGAATACTGGCCAGCTACAATTTCCAATATTCATCAAGTTAAGAATAAGTTGCTTTGTATAGTAAAATGACATTAACATCCTTTTCCGGAATGCAACCAGATAACCAATAAAATAAACCAATACTTAGATGGATTTTAAATTTCTTTAGAATTTTCCTAGTCTAATGAAAGCATTATTTTTAATGCATAAACAAAAACTCTAAAGAAAGATGGGAGATGAGTGCTCGCCTCCCTTTTTTCAAAAGCAATTAACACTATCCTGCTCAAAAAACATAAGTGGTCACATTCACAACAAAAAGAACGCTAGAAGGCCCACAACCAGCAGTGCTATAAGGTAAAAGCATTCCATATTATAAAAAGACAAAATACCTTCGGGAAAAGTTTGATCAAAGACTTACATGAAACCCACATATCCGGAGTACAACTAAAAAAGCCAGCATCGGCCTTAGCCCCAAAATAACTTTGTGGTTATACACAAGGATAATTTAGACTCATGATAACTGCTGTGTACTGAAGGTACAAAAGAAAATGCCCAAATGACATTAATAAAAACTGAAATTAGTAGCTAGCCTCAACGGATAAAAATTAAAGGCGCAAAAAAACAATTAAACTCAGGGTTACCCTCGCAAATTAAAACAAGAATTTAATCATGAAAAAGTAAAAAGTGGGTGAAAGAAATCTGACTTTCTTTAATTACTCCAAAAATTGAAAAGGTTTAACTTAAATTAAAAGAACAGAAATTTTGAATGACGTTAATTCACAATAAAAAAATTTATTATATAAAAAAAAAGAAAAAAAAAATTGTTAATTATAATTATGCAGAAAACAAAAACCCTGGACTGAGAGTCCTGGCTTAAATCAAAAAACTGCTTAAGATTCTAATTTACAAAAGGACAATGCTAAATCCTTTAACAAAGCAAAAAGGTAAAATAGTTCAGGAAGGATACTCCTTTTTAATAAAAAATCAATCCAACGTTGGTTTCAAAATAAAACAAACTAAATTAAACGTGGACAATTCAAGTAATGTAAAAAATGAAAACTAAAAGCAAGCACAAAGCTTCTATGCACCCAACCCGAGGTGATTAATAAATCAAAAACTAATCAGCAAACTAGAAAACGGAAAAATTAAACTCTTAAAATTATCACGAGGGAATTACCACTACTAATTTATCTTTCTGCACGAAATAATAAAAGATCTTACACCTAAATTGTGCACACAACAATATAATACCAATTATTATATAGCGAGTTCCTTGATGGATGAAATAAATCAAAATCAACGAAACAAATCCTTGAATAAAAATGATTATAACATACGGCCAGCAAACAAAAAAAATTTAAATCTACTTACACGGGCATCTTTCAGGGAACTGGCCTCACAGGGTTAAAACAGTCGTATACATATATCAACAGCTGCGTGCGCTGCGCCTAAAGATCATCGAAGAAAAATATACAATTGGGACATTGAACAACATGAGCAAATAAAAATATAATAAAAAAGTGAAATTATTTTAAACAACTAAACATAAAACTAAATCCTTATAACAAAAATCAACATTAATTTCTGAGCAAATTGCCCGATAACAGTATAATGACAATCGGAGTAACATGAAAACACTGATTTACNTTTACGTATATATTTACTTTCCCTAAGGTTCGCTACATTTTTTTGGAATTGTCCTTAAAAAATTGTAAGTACTTTTACTTCTTTACTATCGTTAATTTTTTTCTGCTTTATATACTAACCAAAATATTATTAATGTTGAGATAGCAATACTTAAACTTGAGTTTTAAAAGGTAAATATTTTTGCCTTTTATTCATTATGCGATTTCTACGGATCGCTGAGGATTATGTCTAGCTTTTTGAAGATTCGTTCATAGGACTGATGTGCCAAGGGCAAACGTTTTTGTACAACTAAGAGAATTTGGGTTAATTATATTTATAGTTGAATACCACAGTTTTATTGCGGACGTAACTATTGCAAATCTGAAGGATCGTTAGTATCACAACCGATATTGTTTGTTCACGTTTGTTCACACTGATGATATTACGCAATCACAGATACTGCGTTTTAGAATTTCCTCAGGCGTGATCCGTGATTCTCCAATCACCGTGAAAGAATCATAGTTCGTGAAATATCGCTCATCACTAATCTAGATTAAAATAAGCTCCTTCAATATTTTTCATTATGTGATTCATAATTTCCACAATAATCTGCAACCATTTGAGCACACGACATGCAACAAACAATGATTATAATACATTTTATGAAAATAATAAATTGTTGTGATGTCAAAGTGGCCAAAGTCCACCAGATAGAAATTATTCGACTGTTTGAAAACGGTAATAAACAAAACGAGTAATTTAACAGAAAACTACTGAAGATGAGTAGTAAATCGGTGTAGAATTTAATTGTAATCCAAAAATACAGAAGTATTTTTCTATTTGAAAAAAAAAATAAGTTTTGCAACTTTCTTTGATATGCCACTACTTTTTAAACACCCTATATAGTTACTCTGAATTTTTTACTGTGTTTTGGTAAAAATGTTAGCTCTTATTAATTTTAAAGTGGGGAGCTTTGACACTTTAAACAAGTGAAAGATTAATCAATTAAATGCAAGATGTAATGTCAAAATTTTAACAAAAATCGTAATATCTTAAAACAGTTAGCATTGACTGGTACAGTTTATCCCAATGTTATAGAAATGAAATGAAGAAGAAATTGATGAAAGAAATTTGATCGCAGTGCATGTTCAAGTTTAAAAAAAAATTATGTACGTAATTGCCTAATCAGTCAAAACTCATTACTAAACATTTGTTAATTTATTCACAACCCTAAAATGTATATATAAGCAAAAAAATGAAAATACATAACATAATAAAAAAGTAATTAAAAAAATATTTTTTGATACAAAAGTGTGTACATTGTAACGCAATGAGATTTAATGTTAAGTACTTCGGAATTATTTAATTTAGTTTTACAATATCTGAATTATTTGCGACAAGTTTCGATTTTTTTAAATATAAAATGCATGTATTTTCGTGTATTATTGTTTACAGAACAACATATTTTTCAAATACAATTCAAAATTCATTTGTAGAATCGGAAATGTAATTACTGTGAAGGGTCGCATCCACAATATACTTCCAACTTTACACATTAACTCCTGGAACCTGATTCAGAGACAGCCAACGGCACAAGCTTCCGGAATGTTGCCAAGAACTACGACGCTTCAAGTTATATTGGGCATGTAGAGCGTACGGTAATAGCCACGTTAGACCCACCGGTATCGTTGCCACTTATATTCGATGGTTCGTTGCCTATTTGCTAATCCGTAACATGCTTCAGTTAGCACTTAATTCAGTTGGTTGTTTTGGGAACTGGGTTTTATTCAATGCTGCAGCTAATTTTGAGGTTTGTTAGATGTATATTACTTACATCCTTACCATGTAAAAAAGGAATGAATTGCAAACGAAATACTGAGTTACATGGATGTTTAAGAGAAAGGTCACACTTGCATTATTTATGATTAATTGACATGGTTAATGCTGCTGCAGTTCAATTATTTATACAGATACACCTACATAGAAAATCTTAATTTATAGCTCAATTCAGATTAATTTAATTGTGAAGCTTATACTTGAAATTAATTTGGGGGGCAGGGGGCGGGGTCGACACAAAGTGAAACAAACTGAAATTCGTGATTTTGTGAGTATTGTTAGATTCTTGCATCTTTAGCTACAGATAAGTTTGCAATTTATTCACGTAAGGTAATAAATATTGAGTATAATATAGTGCCACGAAATTATTATTATTAGTATTTTAAGTGGTTTTCAAGTTAAGATATACAAGCTGACTGATGATTTTTGTCCACTCAGCAAAGTCGCCATATAAAAAAAGTGAGGAGGAGTGGAGGTAAATCAGGACAATAGTACACGAGTCGATCAAATGTAGAGTTAAGAATAAACAGTTGTTTTTCAAAGGGAAGTTGCCTTATTTTATTCAAACGTGTGGTGCCACAATAGGGTTGATCCAGGTAGGTACTTTTTATATTTATTTATTATTAATTATTTAACCAACTATAAGCGAGTTATCCCCAGTTGCGGAGTCATGCTTTAGGGCCCATGACAAAGTGGTGGAGGCGCCGGGCAACTCACTAAAAATAATAATTTCGTGGCAATAGTAGGTATATTTTTCGTTGTGCTGGTGATAGTGTTTTACTTGTAGAAAAGCAGAAAGTAAAGTGTCTGTTATATATATTTATTCTACGTAAATGCTGACCGAACCTGTGCTGAGAGCTTTGAAAATAGCAGAGAGATGGGATGCAAACAACAATCAGAATACCAATTCTGGAAAAGGAACGTTAGGTACCTTTTCAAAAACAAGAAAACTGGATAGTTTAAAATCCGCAATTTTTTATAATGAAGCAGCAACATTTATTCGAGGAGTTCAATTCCTAAGAATGATGAAAATGAAGGATTAATACCACACATAATGTACTACCTACCTACGTGAAGTGGTAGTAAGACTCATCTTGACGTACATCTGCTTAATTCAGTAGAACATGGTTACACAAAGACAAACCATTACGAAACTCAGAAAGATTTAGAGGCTTGCTTGTTTATGAATTCCTAGAGCAGTAAGAAACTCACGAACAGCCCTTATTGATACCATGTTAAACCTCCCCTCACTAGATATTTTTGTCAAGGGAGAGGCAAGAATGGAAGCATCCAAACTGAAATGTAGTGAAACCGAGAATCCCAAAACCATAGTCACAAATACTGTCTCTTAAGTGAGCAGTGATGTATGTATGTATGTAGGTGAAGGGTGGTGTTACACTGCGACCTAAAGGATCTATTGTGTCCCCCATTCTTGCTGCTTTACAGTTGGCCTCCCAATCCTATTCCTTTTAAAAAGTGTAGGATATCGGAGGCCCCAGTTTAGGTAAGTCTCCTCTTCGATTTCACATGCTCCCAGGTACAATGCCCTCGGGTTGCACAGTGCTGCGCAGTTTGAGAGGAGGTGGATGGGTGTTTCATCCTGTTCCCCACAAAATCTGCATTCAGGATCTTTTTCCAATCCAAGCTTAGTCAGGTGTCCTTTCAGTCTACAATGGCCTGAAAGTATTCCTGTTAATATGCGAACATTGTTCTTACTCAGGTTGATGCATTCTGTAGACCTCTTCTGGTTATAAGTTCCAGAAGAATTTTACTCTGCATCATTCCTGGAGATTTTTTCCAGTAACGGATTTTCTCTGCTCCATTTCATTTTTAGTTTCTTCAGTATTGTACTGCTACTTAACCCGCAAAAGGTTCAGGCCCTACGAAAGGCATTCAGCCCTTTTTTTTTTTTTCCTTCCACTCCTGTGTGCCGGAACCCACAGGAGGGTTACTTTATTTCTTTTGCCTAGCTCATTTAGTTTCCTAGGCATTCCAGACCATCTTGGAGCTGATTTCATATGAGCTCAGCGCCTTGATGGCTGCTTGACTATCAGACATGATGATAATCTCCTGTTTCCGATAGTTCCTATCCATATTGAACTGAACACATCTTCCAATAGCGTGTATTTCCGCCTGAAATATACTTGGGTATTTTCCCAAGCTTTCGAAATATGTAGTTCTAGGCCGTATATTCCTATTCCAGTTCCTTCTGCCGTTTGGAGCCATCAGTATACCATTTGATGGCATTTTTATTAAAATTCAAGATGGTGTTATGATCCACTCGCTCCTATTACTTAGCTTTGTGGTGAATTCTTCACAAAGCTAAATTTCTTTAACATGTCATCCCGGGGCATATCCCAGGTTTGATCACCGTCGGAGATTGAGGCCTATGCCTAATCATCCTTCCTTGACCATTCTTAGTGCGGTTCTTTTCGCCACGCCTCCACTACATGTGGAGGGGGGCAAGATCCAATACTACTTCAATAGCTGCTGTTGGGCAGGTTCTCATAGCCCCCGTTATGCAAACCATGCTAATCTTTGCACTTTCGAGAGGTTAATTCTCGCGGTTGCCAGATTAGTTTCTTTGCTCCAAGCTACTGATGCATAGGTGATGATCGGTCTCACTATCGCTGTATACATCCAAAGCAGTATTTTGGTTGCATCCCAATTTTTCCCTGCAAAGTTTTACACACCATCAGAGCTCTTTTGCCTTGTTGGTTACCTCAAGCTCATGTTTGTTCCATAGAAGTTTGTTGTCTAGGGTGAGGCCTAGATATTTAACTTCGCTCTCCAGTCTATATTTTGCCATCCAGTTTTATGGTTCAAGATTGGATTTTCTTTTCCTGGTAAACGCTACTAGGGTTGTCTTAGTGGGGTTGACATTGAGTCCCATCGATTGACACCATCTTCTCGTAAAGTTCAGTCCTCTTTGAACTATGTCACAGAGGGTATTCTCAAATTTGCCTCTTGCGTATATGACAATATCATCCGCATACCCTTGACAGGATATGCCTAGATCCGTCAATCCGCATAAGAGTTCGTCTACTATTAGGCTCCACATAAGTGGGGATGTAACTCCCCCTGTGGCATCCTCTGGTCGTGCTAACCGAGATGGTCTTATGTCCACCTCGCTTCACCGACCTGGTAGACAGTAGTGGCGACATCCATCTAGAAGTCACGTCGTCTACCCCTATTAATTAATGCTTTTTTGACAGACTTGTGTGGGAGTGTTGTCAAAAGACCCTCTATGTCTAGAAAGGCGCACACTACGGTTTCTTTATTCGTCAGGCATCTTGGATTTGGTCCGTCAGCTCCACTAATGCAGTCTCAGTGGATTTGCCTGTTTGTAGGCGTGCTGACAGGGGTGCAATGGCACCCTCTCAAGATCTCTGTTCTGATGTAGTTATCTTACAGCCTTTTCCACCGTTTTCAAAAAGAATGATGTAAGGCTGATAGGTCTATGGGATTTAGGGTGCGTGATGTCCTTTTTCCCTGTTTGGTATAAAGGTGACTTTAGCCTTCGCCAGGCTTCTGAATATATCCCAACTCCAGACTGCTTCGGCTTATCCGAATCATGTGAGGAAGGATTTCTTCCTGCCTTTCTGAAGTAAGACTGGCAAAATCCGTCTATCCCGGTGTTTTTGAACGGCTGAAAGGTATTAATGGCCCATTTTAACCGTTCGCTGCTACATATGTGTCTTGCCATTGTAGTAGCTTCTTTATTTGGTCTTTTATATATCCGGAAGCATTTTCCGAGGTTCCACTTTGCTTTCAGGAAAGTGGGTTTCTAGAAGGAGGAGAGCTCTTTCTTCTTCACCTTCGGTGAAGCTTCCATCTGGCTTTCTTAGTGCCATTCCTGAGTCGATTCTACCCTTCGCCATTACTTGTAAAGTCGCGAAGCGGTAGGTGTTGAATCGATTTCCTCGCAGAACTTTCTGAAGCTATCTCTTTTCGCTTTCCTGATAGCTTTATTGTAGGAAGTAAGTGTCTCGGTGTAACTCTGCCAATCCGTTACGCTTGGCTTGTTAAAGAGCTTCCGCGTATCGGATTTAGTTTTGACAGATGGCTGTTCCACCAAGGTGCGTCCTTACATTCTTTTGTCTGCTGAACAGGACAGCTCGAATCGTATGCTTCGAGTATGGCATTGTTACCTCTTTAAGGTCGTTTCCAGATCAGATGATGCCTGGCTTCTGGATTTGATGACTCTAGATTGCTACTTAGATTGGTTCTGTAGTTGTCCCAATCTGTTTTTCTGGGATTCCTCGAAGTGGTGGCTCTGGAGTCTTATCTCTAGTCTGAACACAATCATTCTGTGATCAGAGAGAGAGAGGTTCACTTGATACCTCCAGTCTTTTAATAGATCTTTAGGTTCAGTGTACTAAGTGTAATATCTAACACTTCCTCCCTTAACCTTGTTACAAATGTGGCGGTATTCCAATATTATGTACGAGTAGGTTATTACAAGAATATACTCTAAAAGTTGCTCACCTCTCTGATTGGTGTCTTGCTCCCCAAACAGTGTTGTGTGCGTTAGCGTCGCATCCTATGAGTAGTGGTAGCCGCTTCTTCTGGCAGTACTCACATAACTCTGCAGCTCAGCTGGTGGTACAGCCCATCTCCGCGAAATAGCATGAGCTATTACGATTTCTTGACGTTTTCCTTGTTTCGAGGTATGCTCGACGCGGCAAGGTTCTCGTCAGGAATTCTGAAGAACAAATATAATTATTGTTGTCTCTAATCAAGATGCATGCTCTAGGTATACTGGTATTGTCGCATACCACTCTGCTGCCTTTAAGAGCGAGTCCTCTTACCTGTCCTTTATTGACCAGGGTTCTTGAATTAGGCCATACTGAGATTTTCTCTTGTGAACGTCCTGGAGATAACGGCGGAAGCTCCCTTGGCGTGGTGGACGTTCACTTGGGCAATATTTATGCCCGCCATCTCGCGTTAGTTTTCGGTGAGGGTGGTTGTCTCACCGGTAAGGTCTTGTCCCTCTTCTTCTTCTCCCTCTGCGGTGACGTCAACCTCATCGATTCGGATGAGATTTCCGTGATAGAGGGCTGCAATGTGGAAGCTACAATGCTTTCCACATCGCTTTCAGGTTGGTCTCCTTACGCCGGGAGTGGGTTGGTCTCCCTCGGTGCGCCGAGAGTGAGTTTGTCTCCTTGGATACGCAGGAGTAGGCTGGTCCTCCTTGAGGTGCTAGGAGTGGGTCGTCCTCCTTTGGCTGCTTCTGAGCCCATGCACAGGGATTCTCCCAAACCGATAGTGGATGGTGTACCCTTTGCTCCTGATTGTTTGGTAGGAAGCCTCATCGATTCCACCTCAGAAGCCGGCCTTGCCTTCGTCCTTTAGGTTAAGGACATTCCAAAGGTTTGTCCTGAGCCCTTCGTTTTGTGCTTCTATCAAAGATAGAAGCCTTTCAGGGGTTTCTCCCTGACATCTGGGAGGTATAGGGTGGCGACGTGCGGTTTTGGAATTTGTTTCCCCGCCGTGGTCAGTTCCACTCCCTCCAAGCTTTTAGCTTGGGTACTTTAGGCGGAGCCATTCGCAGAATGCGGTGTTCACATTCAACCAGGATCAGCCCGGCCTAAAATGGATGCCTTCGAATTGATCTTGTGCTCCATCCGCCGTACATCTCTTCACTAAAGCGCCTCCAACGCCGTTTGTTCGTCTCCACTGAGGGTGACCTCAGGGAAGCCCTTGGCAGGATTGCAACTTTCTCCACATTCTTGACAGCATTGCATAGCTGCCTTTCGTGGAGGCAGGGATGGTGCTTTTACCCACTTCCTGTTTTATCCTCTTATGCGGCTTTTGAGTTGGAGTAGTCTCTTCCTTCCGCTTGAGTGGTTCGGCTTATGTTCTAAGGCTTCTTCCTCGCTTTCTCTGGTTCAAGCCCTTCACTGGAGTAGCGCAGGTACACTTGCACCCTGCCCCGCTGAGACCACGTCGCAACGGATCGTCCCTACCTCCAGGTTGTCCTAGTTCAGGTAGGGGGGTGGTTTTCTGCTCTTTCTCCGAAGAGCCAAAGAGGTTTGGGGTTTTGCTCCTCCTTTGTTCCTTCTTGTGGGGTATTTCCACTTTGGAAGTAGGAGGCTTCTTTTGAGGGTTTGCTCCACTTTTTGTTTGCTAGCGGTGTCTTCCCGCTTAGGTGAGTTTGGTTTAATTTTAATTTCTCTCTCCATGGTTGATCCCACGAGTAGCTAGGGAAGAAAAGGTCCACCTCCACAGCCCCGCATGCAGAGGTTAAGGTAGATACAATGGGTGCGCCAGGTGCCCAAGGTTGGACTAGTAGAGATGGTTCTTCTATTCAGCACGCATCCATCAGCCTAGTCGCCGCCTTAGGATTTAGGTTTTATTGAGGTTGTCTCCTCTCGGTCCGTGCAGTTAAGCAAGACCCCCATCCCTTTCGGGATATGGTTAACAGTTGGGCTTCGATACCGAGGCACAACTGGCATCGTAATGGAACCCTGTGCAAGCCGTAGCCACGACACGACAGCTCGGGTGAGGGGGACTGGTTCGCGGCAACGGCTTTCGTTCAACCATGCTCCGGTTTTAGAGAAGGGACGAACTTATAGCCGCACTAAACTATCTGTCTTGAGCGAACCCTCACAGATGGCCATTCCCCTATCCACCACCTGGGGACGCGCCTGGTAGGTAGTCCAAACCCCCAGGGTGAGCAGTGATACAATGATATTCAATTCCTCCAGGATTGCTTGGATTAGAATGGTTGAAGAACTAAGCAGAAACCAGGGTTTCAAATATAAGCTCGCTATGCAGATGGGTCGCAAAAAAACACAGGTACTGACGCTCATACATATAGAGAGGCTCTAAATCAATATATCATCACTAGAGCAGTGTAACTATTGTTTCTCAAACAGCAATACGAGCTTATGGTCATAGGACATTGGAAATGTAGCTCTGGTATCGGCTCATTCGTATCTCATTCAATAGTCACGCGGCCCTAAGTGCGAGTAATATCCCATCAAACAGCTTCTCAGGTGGTTTGGGAATGCTTGCAAAATCTTAGAGCTTTGACTAAACATTACAAAGTTACTTCAATGTGGGTGCCAGGGTATAAAGGCTTAGCGAGCAAGAGAGAATCGTTCCAGTGCTTGATCGAAGATTTGTTGGTTCTTAACCAAACACAGCTTAGAATGGAATAGGTTTGTTACCGGGGTACGGTTGTCTAAGGGAATTAAGATTAAAGGTTTACTTCATGGCTTATTGATTTTAGTTAAAAAAACTAACGTGTTTACGTAAAACGACCAAATTTAACAAGTACGGAATGATACAATAGACCTATTGATCGCAGTGTTAGAGAATGAATACTTTAATACCTTAGTGACTTAATTAATTGCGTTTTAAAATTGGATAGTCCTTGCAATGTGCTCCCAATGGGTGAGATGCTACTGTTCATAATTTAAATGTTTGATAATAAGTGTCGATAACAAGCACATGTATAGTAAAGCGAATAAGTAGCCTGCAAGTGCAGAACTCTACTCACACGTATCACTTGTTGCCTACTTTAAAAAATTAAATATTTAGTAATAGCGCAAAGATGGCGTGCTGAATTTCTTTAATGATTATTCAATCATATTATATTAAATATACGGTTAAGTTGTTAAAAAACAACCAATAAACTAGAATAGTTGACAGAAGTGGTTATCGAATGATCATTCACTCACAATGTAAAATCCATAGTTTATAATGAAAATAATAGGAAAAAAATTATAGTAACTGATGTTCGCAGTTTTCTTTGACAAGAGTTTCTAAAAATGAGTTTTAAAATATACAATTTAGATTTACAATTGCGGAGATTGAAACGTTAATCAAACTCAAGCAATTACTTTATTCTCTTGGATCATTACTTTAGCAGTAGTATGTCCTTTATGTTAACAGTTAAAATACAAAAAAGCGAGGATCTTATTGATAGGCCGAATGAAATAAATAAAATAATAAGAATAATTTTTGAGGCAATAAAATTTTGCAAAACAAGTGATGCTTATGTATGTACCTTCTCCACAATATACAACCAGCAAGGACGAGCTCGCTAAAACCTTTGTTCTTTTGTGGTTTGTTTTCAATGACCTTCAAACCTAGCTGTCATCTTGTAAAGCTGTTGCTGGGAATTTTCAAACAATGTGGAGTAATTTATATTTCAAAGGAAGTAGGAAAATAGATTACAAAAATCCACAAATTTATGCGCTTTTTATTCTAATTTTATTGCAAATATTTCTGAACAGTTTATAGTAATAAAAACACTATTCTAGTAAAATATGTTTGATTCAATGATACATACATTTGCAAGTGTTTTACAATAATTGAGTTCACAGTCTTTCGAATTTGTGAAACTAAATCTTTATTTATATATTTTATAGTATGAAATATTCTTCCAGGAATAAATATGTTGTGGTTTTTTTTTCAAGTAAATTAATAAAAATGCGATTTCAGTGGAAGGGTTTTATTGTGGATTTTCAAATTTCTGACACAAATACACAGCAACTTGTAATTAGGGTTAAAGAGTTATGACCAGAGAGTAGACAAGAAGATAACTTTTGTGCATCATGAGCGTAGGTATGGTTTAGTGGAAATAGGGCTATAAGCATGCATGGGGAATAGATTGCGATATTACCGCAATACTGTTTAGATTAAAAATATTTATATCTGTACCTTGTCTTGCACAAAATATAATAAATAAGATACTAATGAATAATTAGTATTTACTGGGTTAAATTCATCAGAGTACGCACCGCACTGGATGAATCTACAGTTAACACTTGATGATTGTCTACACGTACGCGATAAACATGTTGTCCCTCCGCAAACTGCCATATTGGGAGGCGGTTATTTGAAGTGAATTTAGGCTTAGAAATTGAGACCCCGAATCCTTGCTGTTTATATCGTGCCTTCTCCATGGTCACAGATTCGGTCGAATATGCAAGAGTGCAACGAAGAATCGGTGATAGCGTCGCGCGGGAAGAGTTCTGCTTGGATGAAACAAGAAACTGAAATAGGCTCTAAACAAAAGAAACTAAACTTTAATACGCTTCTAAATGAATTTTAAAAGATGACGGGTAACTCAAAATACTATACGAAAAGTACAAATAATTAGAAAATTCACAGCGTCCGTTAACAGATGGCGCACCGGTATGAACGACTGAAAAAAAAATAGAGAAGGAAGGCAATTCCGGCGTGACAAACTATTATCGATAATACAAAAGCAATTATACATTATACAATTGTGTATTCCAATTTTTATATCAATCCATCACGCAACCCGTTACTTTTCTATTTTATCAAGTCAATTTTTATCATTTTATGGTGGAAAATGTAAAACATTACATTTCAAAATGTTCGTTGCACAACGTAAAACACGACTAGTGATATTTACTATTATATTTTAATATATCAATGTGACAATAAATTTGCGTCCATTCTACCGATACGTTGGGGAAAGTTGTTAATACATTTGCGCACTTGCATAATCACTAATACAAATACTCACTACTCTATGTACATATAAAGAGAAATATGCTCTCACAAACTAAGACGTAAATACATATATACATATACGGTGCCATAAATACTCTAGCACTGGTTCGAACACAGAACATTCGTAATGTTAATTAAAATTAACTGTCTTTGCACGTAAATGTAACGTAACGATTTTAATTTAAGTTGATAATTTATCACTGCGCAGTGAAATTATAGTAGTCTATATTGCATACAGTCCGGCCATATAGTGTGTGAGTGAGTGACAATTACACCCTCTCCTGACGTTTTAGAGCAGTGGCTTTAAGTTACAGTAAATTATGTGAAATAGTTAGCATCATGAAGTTGAATAAGGAATAAGTACGATTAAAATAGAAACTTTCAAGGCACAAAGTATTACAAATTTAGAGAGGATTGTAATTTAGGTGAGATATTGTGAAAAAGTGGATATTTATAACATTTGTGCATACATGCACATTATTTCTAAGTTAATTACGATGTGTTTTATAAATTTTAATGATTTATTTACACTCGCAATTCATTAACCAGTATGCAAAAGTACAAAGTTATGTTTTAGCATTGATGCTATTTATTTATACATATTAGCATAATTGTAGTATTTTGTTCTTAATAAAACGGTATTGTCTTCTATTCATTAGTATTTATTTGTTATTCATTAGATAGATCTAAGTAGGACAAGATAGGTAGAAGTGAACCAATTTTGTTTGAAAAAAAATATCTGTGGTAAATGTAATATGAAAGATCAAACTAATGGTGATTATTAGCAAAATTTTATATTCCCTGTCCACAAGAAGATACACAATATATGAAAACTAGAAAATGAGTTCAAGAAAGTATTTAAACTACTTCAGTTAATGAATTAAAAATTAGCTACTTTCAACTATGTTGCTGCCATCAGAAAATTCTAAAAGTGATACCATCATAATCTTTGCGCTACAAAAAAACTTTATCAGAACTGCAAACTTTATGAACTCAGAACTCTTCTTTATCAGGTTAGTTCCGTATTTTCGTTTGAATAAACGAATTCAGTTCTTATAAATTTTATTTGCACAAGCTGTCCTTAGCTGGGTTCTTTTCTAGATTTCCAAATCGTCTTTTTTTGCATTCACTAATTCTTCTTCTAAACCGTAACAGTTTTTATATCCTGTGGAGCATATTTTCAAAAATCAATTCTGCCTCAGCTGCGCAGTGTTCATGGTGGAGTGCATTTCTTGACAATAGGTTTATGATATGTTACATGAATGTTTAGGCGCCAGGAAAACTCTTGAGGCAGAAACTCAAGAAGAATGAAGCTTGTCATCAAGAAATGTTGTTCTAGAGGCGTTTAATTATAGCATTGCATGTATAATATAGTCATTTAGTAGCCTACACTAAACAACATAATTTAACAAAAACAGTTAAGCCCAACCTCCGAGTACCACACGCATGGTTATTACCATCGAATGCTTTGTTTCATCAATGTTAACACTACCGCATGAATGATGACGGAAAACTAATCTGACAGTTTGGAGTTGTGTTTAGAAACGGTTCAGATTTTGGTTTGGAAGGGATATTTTTCCCTATGTAGTTGGTTGTATCTTGCATGTAGGATATACAAACATTGGATTAATGGGGAATGGTTTGTGTTTTAGATAGGGTAGGTGTCAATTGTAGACGTAAGCTGGATTTGTGTAGGATGGTTGTTTTTAGACAGAATTTCAGTAGCATAAGTATCTCTCGAGGTAAGAGAATAAATTCGGATATGGCAAAGCTTTTTGCACCGAAGAATTTATCACTCCAATCATCTGAACCGAATTATGGTGTGAGAGGGTATCCAGCTGACGATCGGAATTGATAGGTTGCAGTGAATGGAAATGTTCTGACGATCTATCAGAGCGACAGCTCACTAGGACATCTCGGAAAAGAAGAGAATTTTCAGCAATTGTCTCGATTTCCTTCGTGAATTTTCGTCGTTTTACTATCTGGTAGGTTTTTGATAATAGGAGATCTGGATTTATTGCTTGACACCGCCATAAAAATGTTGATGACAATAGGAGAAAGTGGGTAATCCATGGCTGTGCCTGAAATTCGTTCGTGGTAGCAGTGGTGGAACTGGAAATAGATAGAGGAAAGGTGAGTTTCCACAGGGCCAATTAAATCTTCCGGTTAGAGATTGGAAGCCATGATTTCACGGATTAATTGGATAGTATCGGATAAAAAAAAACTTTGTTAAATAAGGATTCGACAAGGAAACTAACAATTACATCCTATGGATCTACTGTCAGTTTACTCCAATTTCTAGACAAAGTATTTGGAGTTTTAGATAAAGCAATCACTGTTATCTGTGTAAGATTTCAGGATCTTAAAGGCGCATTTGGTGAGCTAGTGGGTAGCATTTTTATTTTTTAGAGAGCAAATTGTTGTTCAGGATATTAAATTTTGTTGGGAAATCGGTAATGGAATTTAATGTACTTTTCCAAAATTTTATCAAAAGAGATTAAATAGAAATTGGTCCATAATTAGTGACTTCACTCTTCTTTCCTCTCTTATGAAAAGGATTACTTATTGCTGTTATTATTGTCTAGTATAATACAACATTCTTGAATAGATAAATTAAATATTAATTGAAGATACGAGTGGATGAAGGTGCTATGTCGCATTTTAAAAACTGTCTTTTTTGCATGAATCAAGGTGTTTTGTACCCATCTTTCACATAGCACCATCGAAATTTCCAGAAATTCAAGAACACTAGAGTCTTGTCAATGTATGAAGGGGTTATGTTACAATACTTTTGAGAAAAATTACTTAAAAAAAAATTAATGTGTTAAATGTTTTGGTTAAAAGTAAAACACACTATTATACCCTTAATTTTATTGATTCGTTACGCTATGGTTTTTATTCATTGATTATGATTACCTTCTTATTCTTACAACTATGTACTAGAATGCGTCCTTTTGCAACAAAGAAAAAACGTGCATTGACTGCATTAAACCCGTTAACGCTTTCCTAAAATTAATCGTTTCAAAAGCGCGTTAAACTTCGGTAATGTACCGGACATTTCAACAATATTACTGCATTATACAAGCCACATGCCATCTGAATATTACGCCCGCCCTCACCGCTATCGCTGATACATATTGGAGTAATAAATTATGTTTGGTACCATCAGCCCAGATATATGAGCATGCGGAGAAATACATTGATACATCTCTTAATAGGATTACTTGATGGATATTGGAGGCTATCGCCAGGTCATAGTTTACGTTGAACGCTGTTTAAATTAATGCGAATAGTATGTATGTAAAGGGGGTTAACTGTTACTAGTGGTACCGTAGGGATGGAGGGCCCACAGACAATATTGTCTGCGTGGAAAAATTTATGAAATAGGGAGCAAGGCACTGTATAAATACAAGAATCGATAAAATAACTTGTTGTTGTAGGTTGTAGGTGAAAATCAGTAATTTTATTATTTTATATCTATACGACATACAAATTATTCTTACAGCAGTCATTTTAAACAAGATACAATAAAACAATGTCAATTTTTTCTTGATTGATAATGTATACAACAATTCTCGTTTTCTTTCTTTGTTGAAGAACTCGCCCGGAATAACTTTCTAAAATACATATATGGCGAATTCCATTCGGTATTCTTCGCCATGATAGAAATATTCGAAATACCTTTCGCATTCCTTTTATATTAATTCCTCTCAAATACGGCGTGTAAAATTACGTGTGCAGATATCTGATGTGCAATCATATGTGCATAGATCACAGACATATAAAATTCTTTTTAGTTGAGATTCTTTAAATTTTTCATTCCCGTAATGCGAGAAGTATTTAGGTAACATCAATTAAATACAGGAGGACTACTTTATTTAATTTCATTTTGCACATTGACCTATTTATTAATTAGAAATGTTGTTCTAATTACGATTTTATGATACTATATAAACTCAATCATTGTATCATACATTTGAACCACGAAACATTAATTTTGCAATAATAATATAAACTTGGTATGGTTTAATACCACTTGTGGTAATTGCATAGCGTTTTTTTTTATGATTCCCCAGATCGCTTATTAGCGATAATTACAATGTTGTATAGTACATACTCACTAATTTCAGAATTTAATCGCTCTGGAAATTAATTTAATTAAAAAAGAAATATCTTGGCTATAATTATGTTTTAAAATTAATATCTGTTGATTTTTACAACATTACAGTTTGATTGAGATGTAATCTTCTTTATATAAAGTAGAAGTAAACCAGATATGCTGAGGTTGTTATGATGTAAAAATAATGTGCATTAAAAGTGCCGATGGATGAGTACAGCTACCGATTGTAGATAAAATCGCAAAGTGATTAGATCTTGTTGTATATCTCTGAATAATATATTCAAGATAAAGCAACATCGAATATATATTGATGTTTTCTTTGACGTTTTCAGCAGCATAATGGAAACTGTAGCAAAAAGAATATTAAATTACAATATAATTATCACTGGTGACTTTAACATACATTTTCATGAGAAAGAAAACATAAATACCAGAAGGTTTAAATGATAATCAGGATAATTTGATTTAAACAAAAGCATTAAACTTAGTATCTTTTCTATTTAAATTTTTGTGTTTTTGTAATTTTCTCAGCTGCTGCAAGAAATATTTAGATTTTCTTTCAGAATTGGGGGTTTTGAGAGAACCAAACTTTTTTATAAAGAATTAGATTTTTTGCGTTAAGGTCCAAATAATTCTTTTTTCCCTCTTGTTTAGTCCATCCGGGAAAACACTGTATATTATGATTCATTATTATTGATTTTGCCTTTGACAGTTTACCTACTTTACTTCTTAAATGTGTCCAGGAATGTCAATGCATTTGTATACATGTGATTCTTTAAGTAAATACCAATTTCACTTTACGCACTAATGCATAAAATGTTGTTTTTGAGTGTGTATTACGCAACGTGAGTATAAAAATCTATTTTTATTGTTAGTATTAATATCTTGAAGTTTTCCGAACGAAAAATAATTTGCTAGCAGGTTTTTTCCCATGTTATAAACATGCAACATAATGGATGACAGACTTCATTAGAGTTTATGAAATATAAACGTTGCAGCCACCGTTCAAAACTTAATCAAGAGATAATGCCTATACTATTATAAGGTATGTGTACCCAATGTTGTTGGATTTTTTGTTAAAAAAAATAAATAAATTAACGTATTATAACAATTTACGATGAAATTTGATTCAACGTTACGACCGATATCCATCGTATTATGCCGTGCTAATAAACTGAACTACCTGTGCTCACCACGTAATAGCAGCGTCACAGAGTTGTGTGTGTAGACACGATACGCACTTTTTCAGAATGGCAACACTGTAAAAGCACTCGTAAAAGAGGAACACGATCGCAATACGCTGTAAAAAGTGGAAAATGAAAACTATCAACTTCAATTTAGGCTGACGGTTGTGATGCGCGTGTTATGTTGAATTATATTCATTTCGAAAAGGGGGGGTTGTAAATATGCAAATATTATTGCCGCCACATACGCGTGCCGGAGTAGGGGGCTAATGGACATTAAGCTCGCTAAAAAATAGCATGTATTTTCGCTTTTCGTTTTGAATAAGTGCGAATCGTTTGCATTAAATTTTCTAATGTAAACATTTTTCCGATTTTCAGCGATATTTGAATTGAGACATTAGAAGTTCCTCCTATTATGGTGGCACGTTACATGTTGCTGCGGTAACTGGTAATCTGTAAGAAAGATAGCATCCGCATGGCTCCCATTACACACTCTACAGTTGATATCTCCAATGTTGATTCCAATTTCCTGTAGGCATCCTTTCAGTGCACAGTGGCCTGCAAGGAGATCTGTTACGGTACGAGAATGATTCCTGCTAAGCTGCAATAGTTCTTTAGCTTTTTTTATTTGATGGTCCCTTAATAAAGTTTTTTCCATGAATTTGCTGGTTATTTTGTTCCAGCGTTTTTTGCGTATTTTTTTCACCCTACTTCTTACCTGCTCTAGTGCTGTGTTTGTGGATATTCCTAGAACAGGTTCTCGACCTGTACATCGAACCGATGATCTCTTTCTTGTCAACTTATTGACTTTGTCGCAGGCTACTCTAGTGGGGGACCTAATCTAAAAACTAACCAGAAACGGCTTTTGCTACTTGGAATATGTTAATGACCTAATAGTCGTTAGAGGACGGTTTCCAAAGGTTCTGGTGGAACATATGCAAACCGCTCTAAATACGGTCGACAAATGGTGTAAACAAGAACGACTATTAGTCAATGTTCAGGAAACAGGTTGTTATGTTTGCCAGAAAGAAATAATGCTAGATAGCATGCAATTGCTAGTGATAGCAAATGAAAGAGTTCCATATGTCAATGAAGCGAAATACCTTGGAGCATGGTTTAATTAAAGATTTACATGTAACTCATATACTCAGAATATAACCTGGCAGGTGCAGGAGGTTGAGAGAAAGAAATTGGAGCCTTAACGTTAAGGTGACTCTGTGGTATATACAAGGGTAATTAGACCCATGATAACATACGGAGCAGTAGTATGATGGCAAAAGGTACAGCAGGTGGAGGCGGCCAACACGTGTAGTGGCGTACAAAGGCTGTAGAGTTTGTGTGCCATTGATTCGATGCAATCGAGCCCTATCGCTGCAATGAACGTAATTATAAACCTGCCACCGGTACATATTTTTATACAAGGAATTGCTAGGTCTACAGCATATAAATTTATGCATAGTCACGCACCTATAAGTAAATCGCATGGTGTTGACCATCAAAAACTGTTGGATGAAGATGCCAAGTGATGCCATGGTTCAGAAATTCAGCCTAGATAAAAGTATACAAGATAAGAAGAATTGATAGAAAGGCACTCTACTAAGAGCAGATTTTAACTGGAATATATATGGATCTAGAAGTTACTATGATCAAGGAGCTGAAATATATGGAAAGAAGCCAGAAGGTCTTTTCAGTAAACTACTGACAGTGTTGCAGGCTGAAGTTGTGACAATTGATCATTGATGGACCGAGTTAGGTAAAAGAGTCGTTATTTTCTCTGACAGTCAGTCAACACTTAAAGCGGTTAGTTCCGTAAGTGTTGACACTAAGCTGGTTTGGGACTATTTAAACGCCCTAAATGAAGTGGTCATCCAGAGAAAATTAACATTGTCCTGCGTTCCCACCCATTCGTGAGTGAAGGAAATGAGACGACGGAGGATCTGACTAGGCAAGGTTCGTCAAAATTATTTGTGGGGCTGGTCCTTTCTTTAGTAATATCAAACCGCAAATTTAAAAGTCTATTATTGAATGGACAGATAATGAGCCAAGGGAATGGTGGCAAAAGTCACCATCCTAGAGACACGAACAGGAGTTGCTGAAGGAATAGAGGCCTGAATTTACTAAACACATACTGAGTAAAGACAAAGAGTTAGTATAACATAGGCAGGAGAAATGCTGCTATTTACAGAGTTTACCAAGACGAGGAAAAAACATTAGTTCACATGCTGTGTCGATGTCAGGACAAGATTTTGAGTACTGGGCGTGATGAGTCCCACAACTAACAGGTACATAAAGGAGCTACTCTCAAATTTGATAGATCTAATTGAGACGATAACATTAGAGAGTGCCTTCTAGGATAAAGGGGATCACAACAGATCTGAAAAGGTCGCACATGGGCGCCCTAATCCTAATCCTAATCTAATCTAATCGTCCATTAATTTTAAATGCTTTGTTTACTAGTTGGCAAGAATATATGTTTTTAAACCACTCTTTTATAATATAGAATCCCAAGCCCTTGATAACACTTTGCTTCAATTTACCATTACCGCTACAGACCTTACACTTCATGCTATTACAAATCGTTGTCAAAGCTGTGAAAGTTTAAGGTTCAATAATAAAACTGTTTCGAAACAAAAATCTCCATATTTTCTCTTTTTCTCAACTTTATTGCTTTGTTCATATTTGAGTGTCTGACTTGACCCGAATATATACTTTAACACAATTATTCACATTGGAAAAATGCAGAATAAAAGAAGATGATTTTTTTGGCCAATCACATTAGAATACCCTGTTAAAACACTAAACACATTGAACAAACGCACCCTAGAAAACAAAAAACAAAAAGAGGTGCTTGCAGATAATAATTAGATACTACTATAAAAATAGACAATCCATAAATAAAAGTGGTGCATTATTATGAAGATTTCTAGTACTATCATTGTTTATGTGAACGTTTTACAAATTTAAATGAGAAATGGGCAGCTGAAGATTGCATTCCATATGCAAAGTTTTCTATTAGCCTTTAAAAACAAGTCACAAAGTTTTTTTGGGTGAAATGTATTTAAATTGATATAAAAAAAGAATATTTTACTGGCAGTAAATGACAAAAACAATAAATACTACATTTTCCAATGTATTCAGGAAAAGGATATTAGATATGGTTACATTTTTAGTCTTTATATATGGAAAATTTAAAGGAAATGCTAAAATAAAGTTCTATAATTTCCGTATTTTATCTTGATTAGCTTTTTGCATTTCAATTGATTCTATAGACATTAAACCGATATTTTCTATTCTAACCAAACAATTTCTGTTAAATTCTTTTCATCTACGTACTCTTTGTAACGAGAAATCCACCCTTACATTCCTTTAAAGGTATAAGCAAAGAAAAGGGGATCTTTTGATGTTATAAGCGAAGAAAATTGCTCTCCCTTGATCATACATACACTTCAATCCTGTTGAAACGGGATAGAAATATTAGAAGGGAAACCAAAAGAAGAGAGGTAAATTGTAAGGAATTTCGCTACACTTTGTTTTACCCTGTATCATTTGTTATAAATATATTCTCTTTTTGCAAATGAACGATGTTATTAAATATGTTAGCTCACTTACGTTTCTCGTGACTTGAAGGTGAAAAGGCAAGTGAAGTAAATCAGGATAGTCGCTTTCAAGATATCACGACATGCCACGGCCGTTTACGTTTTAATCCTCTTCAAATGTCACTTGGATGGACGTCTCGATCCAGAGCTACGAGTATCTATCGGTCATCCATTACTATACTGACATCGTACGTAGACGGTAACCTTAACACTGAACGGTATTAGATCTTGCTCGGATTTCCTGACCGTCAGAAAGAGCCGCCAAGATGTCTTGAACTGCAAGTGTGTATATGGTTTTAACGAATGCAAATGTCATGGAAACAATGCAAAGAATACTAGAGGAATAACGGAATGTGCAAGTGTAGCATTGTAGGTATCCTGAGAAAAATAGCTAATGAAAAGAGTTACTGTAAACCACCATCAGTGGTGACTAGGTAATATATTTAGTAGCGAAACTTAAAAAGAAATCACATTACAAGCATTTGGAAAAAATCTTTGAAATATTCACAAATTATGTTATATTGTTTCGAAAGAGTTAATTAAAAATTTCTGTGTATTCGGAGTGAATCATTAAATTTCAACCGCACATGTATTAATTGCTTTTAATTTTAATTATAGCTATTATTAACCACTTTATAATTTACATATATTTGCAGAACATTGTGAAATTTTATAGAATATTTGAAGTCCATATTGTAAGGTTATATTGGAAATAGTTAAAACAATAGAATTCGAATAAAATCCTTATACAATTTAATTTACATTGTGGGAACTAGTTTTGACGAATTGCTATCTTCAGCCAGAATCTACATTAATAAATAAATAATAATAGTGAAAATAAATAGATAAATATAAGTACTTATTGTCAAAAAATTTAAATTTCTAAGATTATATTAAGTAAAGTTATTATTGTAAAATATTGAAGCATTTTGAAGAGGTATAAAAAAATATTTTCAAAGTTAAGTTAAAATGAGTTGAAATGTAAGGATAAACATAAAATATACAAATATAGCTTGTTAAAATGTTATAATGGGGAAAGGGATATTGAAATTTGGAATTTAAATTGTAATAAAAGTGGGATAGAGAAAGGAATTAAGGGAAATGGAAATTAAAAGGTGTGAAATGTTTGCCGGTTGTACCAACTAAGTTTACAGCTAGTTCAACGTTTAACAAAATAAATTCTTTTGTTAAATTGTTCACGTTGAACTAGCCCTGAACTTGGTTAATACAACCGGCCTTTACCATCGTAACATCACTAATTATACAATTTTACATTATTTTTTTTTAAATATTGAAGCCCATTATTTAGTGTGACTACTAACTAGTGACTGCATGCCTAGAGGTGGTTCGTTCCTGAAATACTTAAACTAAAAGTGTGTTCCTAAATTACAAAAATAACATTAATAAAATTGGCTTAGGTAGCTTACTGCGTATGATACGTCAGGTCTTGAAGCTGTGCTCACAAACATTAAGCTTTCAATTAATTCCCTATAAGGCACTTCAACTTCTTCCTCATTTACATCTACTTGAAAACCTTTCGTCATCGGTACTTTTGCTCCTTTGCATTCTATCATATTAAACTTCTTTATCATTTCCTCTATTTGTTTTTTCGGTGGAATTTTTATTTAATTTCCTTTTTTTCTATTTCCATACCTAAGAATTTTTTATATATCCTAAATCCTCTGCGTTAAATTCTTTCTTCAAGTTTTCAACTAGTGTATTTATTTCATCCTCTTCTCCCGTTATTAAAATATCATCAACAAATATTACTAACCACACTTGGTGTCCAATATACAAGCAAAAATCATTTTTGGATCGTTTTAGTCCATTTTCTATTGCAAAATTATCAAATTTTCTGTTCCAACATTTGGGACTATCTTTTAATCCATATATCCCTTTATTCGTTTTCAACACTTTACCATCCGCCTCTTTTAGTCCTTCAGGAACTTTCAGATATATTTCATCATTTATTTCACTGTTTAAAAAGGCTGTTGGAATGTCTAATTGTCTTACCATATATCCTTTTTGTTCTGAATGTGCGAGTAGTAATCTTACAGTTGCTTTAAAAATCTATTTTGCGTCTATTGCATTTTTTCCTTTTTAGTAGTGACTACATGCTTAGAGGTGGTTCGTTCCTGAACTACTTAAACTAAAAGTGTGTTCCTACCTAAATTACAAAAATAACTTTAATAATTTTTAATATTTATTCCTCTTAATGTGTCAGTGATAACTAATAGCATCTATCGCCGAACTGAGTATCTTGTTATCCAACAATTGAACTACTGGGTCTAATATAATCAGGTCCATAATGTAGATCTCAAAACAAAAATACCGACGGAGACCGCGTGACTAGAAATGCGATTAGGCCGCCACCGGCCAGTTTGACCAACACATTCCAGGGAACTCTTTACCGGGGACATCTTTATTATTGAAACGACTGAATGACGGGGCTACGACGATTACCTGAACCTAAGAGGTTTTTTCGCCCTGTAGTTCTCAACGAGGACGCTTACGTTTATTTCACGCTACCAAAACAGTATACACATACATACATCGATTGTCAGTTGCGAGCGGAACATAAAACGATGTATGTATCCATTATTCGTCTGTATGTATTGTCCAGCCTCCTCTTTGTTCCATTTAATGAGGTATTCTGATCTCTTTATTGGGATGTTTGGATTGCAGATTCTTAATACTGTACAATCGTATTTTTATTTTCTTTATGATTAGAACTTTAGAGAAAGTATGTGGTAATATTCGTAAACCTGATGATGAAGCATTGAATTAATTCTTTAAGTGTTTCTTGAAAACATCCATTTCTTACGTAAAAGTCAAGAAGAAACATAAGTGAAAGGAGAAACTTATAACAATTTAATTTACAGAAACAGACAAAAGTGCCCATAACATTCGGCTGTACAAATGACGAGAATTTCAAGATGTAGAGCGTCCAGGCTGCAACATTTTGTAAACGATGGCATGATACAGCGACTTGCAGACTACCTCTGCAGCAGCAATGGAATGTGTCCTAGACCTCCCTCCTCTCTATTTGGTGATAATGGGGATGACAAGAATAGGGCATCTCAGATTACAAGAACTACCAACACACAGATATGCAGGATTAGGGCGCAACAATATTGTTCGTCGTATAGGAAGCAAACTTTTGGGATTGGGATCAGACCACATAATTTTCACATATTTTTAACAGAAATTTTGAGGTGTAACTCACGGATCGAATAACCTGGAATCGTCCCGACCACAGAGACAGGTTCGAAGAACTGATCTGGTTTACAAATGGGCCATAGCGCGCTGAGAACGCGACTGGAACTGAAATCTGTGCAGAGAGAAACACAATGACCAGCTGTCCACTAAGATACAAAATTAACCAGAGAGCTATGCTGAGGATACCAGTGACACTTAAGATGCAATAAAGGCTGGTTTGGGAATGTATTCGCTGATAAACCGCAATAAAGTTACTTTAGTGTGAGTATCTGGGGATTCGGCAGTCGAAGAAAACGAAAAAGGCCGAAGAGCTAGCAAAAACGGATGTTGATTGCTGGCTGGATGGCGATCGCTTATTTATGGATTTTATTTAAAGATTATTGTTTAATTAAATTAAGAATTAGGCCCTGCAACACCATCTAGCAACTAAGGTTCGTACTTCTTGCTGATTTCAACGCATCTTTGGTCGTGATAGTCAAAAGTAATGTCCCATTTTCGTTATTTATTTTCAAATTATTAGTAATTCATTGTCGGTTAAAATAGCTTTTCATTATTCAATTATTAGTTCAAGTTTCCTTCATCAAAACAATTTCTTTTGTGTGAATTACTCCGCATTGTTAGTTTGTCAGTGACTACTGACTTGATTAACGTTGCATTCCCCGTATCCGCCTTCTCGCTAAGCCAGGGAGACGCACAGAGAGGCTTCTTAACCATCACACGCGCTATGGTTCTCTCCGTGAAAGTTTTATTAGTTACCACGTTTGTAGTGGGATATTGCCACAAGAGGAACATCCAGTATTGAGTGCATTTTCTGTTTTACCTGGGACTGCCAGGAGAAGTGTTCGTTGCATCGATATTTTCCTGAAAAGGGTTTTACAAGCAGATAGCGTCAGCCGACATTCATTTAGTTTAATGGTGTCATCTTTAGTTCGCTGGTAAGCTGACTTTTCTTTCGGTTTTAACTTTATTAGTTTTGGTAATCCGGTCCTGTCTTTTAGGACCTATTTTATTTTGGTTTGAACTTAGGGTGAAAGAAGTATCTAATTTGAGAGACCGGTTATCGTTGAATTTTACCTGCACTGCTACTTGCGTACAGGGGAGCAAATTTGGGCCTCGTGCACACCAACAATAGCGTGACATTCCTCTCAGACACACACCGACATCCGCCAAAGTTACCAGCTAAGTTTTACATATATTTTTTCTTTTCTTGTACTAGATTAAAATGGAATTTACCTTTAAAATCCTATCACGTCGTAAAGACCGAAATTACTAGCCTATATTAAGATTCAAATTTATATTTCTTAAATAGCATCATAATAGTAAATTTACTCATTGCACGATCATATATATAATTTAGATTACTAGTTAAGTGTAGAGGTTAAGAGCGAACACCAATTGTGATCATAACAGATGTCAACCTATATATACTAAGATTTGTATGCCATTATGTTTTATTATTTTGTTTTCTTTGTAACAAATATACAGTGTCACCCAAAAATTTGTGTTTTAAATAAATTATTTCGATCCGAAAAGACCTTCGAGTTTGAGAGCGAACGAACCCTGTAACAATGTGCTTCATATATAAGCCCAAAACTTGTTCTAGGAGTGACTAAAACAGCACGAGACCTGGTAAAGAATTGGGTCAATGAAAAACATAAAGAAAACTGGAGCAATACAACCAAGCAGATTTATGGAAAGACATTTAATCACATAAGTAAAGGATGTTTTACAAATCCTTTTTGTTGTAATTTCACCAATGAATAATGAATTGTACTGTTATCAGCAAAAATACAGCTTTTTGCGTATACACGTCTGGACAAAATTAAGGGACCACTGGTAAAATTCAACATAAAAATAAAACAAGATAACGAATAAATATATAAATTAATGTGTTTTCTTAAAGTTTAGTTGATTTGACGGGTATTAAAATTAACAAATTAAAATTAATAAACTAAAATACCAATGGTTTTCTCGTGAACTTAAATCCTAATTTTAAAAAAAATAGCAAAAGTAACATTATTAATAGCGTGCATGCCCTGCTCTTGTAGAAATACACGCTGCTAATCTTGGCATGCTTGAGATTAGGTTTCAGATCTTCTTTTGAGTTATCTGTTCCTCTTCTTAAATAAGCAAATTCTTCAAGTGTTACTGGCGGTTTAGCTGCGTTTCTAATTTTGTTGCCCAATTGCATCTCTGGGATCAATTGGGCAACAAAATGGGATTGAGAACTTTACTTTTGGCAGGCAATTCCAAACATTGGGTATTTGCATCTCTTGACAAACTGTAACAATGTTAGCTGTATGAGGTTTGGCATTGTTGTGCATAAAAGTGAATCCATTGCCGAAAGTTTTGGCAAATGGTTAAACATGAGGACACTAATTTTGTTTCTATATTTCCTTGTTCTTAGCGTCACATTTCGTATTAAAACTATTTCTATACGACCATTAAATTATATGCCACCCAAATCCATTATAGACACCCCACCATATTTGTCAAATTCTCGAATGTTACATGGTGCAAATCGCTCGTCTGGTCTTCGTATGACACGAACACGGTGATCATTCCACGCGTCTGAAAATAAAACGTGGTTCAATTTCCCCTCGTCCCAACCTTGAAGATTTTGACAAAAGTTTAGGCAATTTTTTTTGTATGTAGCTGTGAAAATTGGACCGGTTGCTGCTTCTCTAGCAGGAAATTTGTTTTCTTTCAGTCTTCTTCTTATTGTTGTGGTTGTTGCTCTTTTCTAGTGGCTAATCCAAGATCATTTTTTTAATCGCACGACAAACCGATTTCTTAAACTTAAAAAGGAGTGTGGCTTTTTTATTACACGAAACGTGAAGGAAATGTTTCTGTAAGTAGTTTCTTGTAGTAATAATAAATTTATATTTTAAATGTAACAAACTCAATGTAATAGGAAAGTCTGCCATTCCACATAGAGAAATAATAGAGACATAAATGTCTTACGAATCTTTTTGCAGAAAGTTAAACAATTGCTACAAGTTCTATTATTGATCCGGGGAAGCTCCTGGGAGCAATATACGGGGCTTTCATTGAGGAAAATATTACTGCAATGCGTGTTTTTCATGCACATATACTTTGTAATATCCATAAAATACATATTGCTATAAAAGTTACCCTTTTGTTACGTCCCGCGGAGCGTTCCGACGTTGCTGCGCTGCGCCGCCCGACCCCCACCCGAACGCCGTCGCCCCCGAAAGCATTTTCCTCTTTTATCTCGTTCTGTTTTTATTAAAACAAACTAAATTTCCTAAAGTTTGTTTGGATTCATGTATTTAAATATTCATTTTTCGGGATGGATTTACATACATATGGGAGGCCCGGATGATATTCGACGCCGTTTACTTTGAATTTTAAATTTCGATGTAATCATATTCCGAATTAAATCAGTTCATTTTGGGGCGGGTCCTCATTCGCTTTCGTCTCGAAAATTGAATCTTCTTGAAACTAAAAGTGGCGACCGGTACGAGAAGAAAAATCTGGAGTTTGGAGAATCTAAAAATTCCATAGAGTGACGTAATATAAGAAAAGTTTTTGTATGTGTATATATTATACCAACATTCTATTTTGTCTTCTTATATTTTGTTATATCTATATTTTTCCATTCTCCATTTATTTTAGTCCATAACCAAAAAATCGAATAATTTAAAAACTCAAAAGATTCATTTTAGAGGCTTATTGAAGATGTAGGAAGAGGAAATGGACGTGTGACAAATGACTGTTTAAAAAATCTTTAATCATTTAGAACAGCGCTCGGCAATCTTGCCCGTAGGAGCTAACTGTTTACATTCCCCCGCCCAACTAATTCAAGCGTTTTTGTAAGTTTATCGAGGAGAATATAATATACGACACACAGCACATTGATGTCACTGAAACGTAGAGCGTCGAGTTAAATATAATGGATATTCCGAGCACAAATCATGTGTTTTACAAAGAATGACAAATGCAATTTTTATTTTCCAGAAACATATCTGGGCATAATGAGTGCGTTATTTGTGGAAAGATAATGCAAGTATGTAAAAAAAAATCAATATAAAGCGACGTTTTGATCATTTTCATGAGAAATTGTTTGTTTTATTATTTATTTGAGCATTTCTATTTTAAATTTGAAGTATTTTATTTTTATTAATTATTTATTATATATTTTTGATTTGTCCATATAACTTCTGCGATATTTCTATTCAGTTTTATTTTATCTTTACGAAAATGTATTTTTTGTTAATTTATCTTTTTAATAAAATTCCAAAAAAATCAAATGAAATTTGCTGTTTCTACAATATTTCTATATATTTACATTTTAGATATATGAAATGAAATACATGTTATTTTTGTATTATAAATGCTGCGTTTATACCAGGTTGTCCAAGGTGGATGACATCGAAAAACACCAAACATCATCATTAATTACAATTTTTAATAAGTTATTGATAATGAACTACGTTCTTAAAATATTTTGACCATTGGAAATTGTCGCTTCTTGCTAAACCATGTAACAAACTGTTTCAGTTTAAAGAAAAAACTCTGTATTTTTTCATTTTATTCCTCTCATACTAATAGTAAGTAAATGTGCACATTTTAAACATTAAAAAAGTGTTGGACTAGCTTACCGTGACATCCAAAATTAATTGGAATAAGCAGAACCTTTTATAAGTAACATTTACGGTTAATGCGTCAATAAACACTGGTGAGGAGGTAAATTTATAATTAATTATGGTATTCTCTCCATCCACGTATTCTTATGAACTTATAGTGACCTTACTGTTAGTCCCGCATTAATCAGATTATTACAAACAATAATTCAAATAATTATAATTATGAAAGAAGTCTCATGTTATTTTACGAATGACATTTATATCGGCTTGTTTATTTAAGATGACATAAATTTGCAAAAAATACTTTAAATGCTGTCAACTTTTCGTGTAGAATGCGCTATCAATAAGTAGATATGAGGCGAAAAATGGAACTGATATGTTCTCTCTTGCTCGTCGCATTTCGAATCGTTCGCTTACTTATTTCCTCCAGTGAACCTACATATTTATTTGCGTACGATGTCATCTTAGAATAATACTACACTTTATTACTATAATCAATAAATATTAAATATTCTTAAACCCAATTTTTATTACGTTGAAGTATCTAATAGGCGGCAGCCATCTACATATGTTTTTAATTTCAATAGCCGATGTTTGCTGGCCGCCTGACACACACACCTGTTTTCGATTTCTCTGCAGGGATAGTAGGAGAGTCGCTTCCCCTACAGTGCCGAGCACTGATTTAGAACACATTTTGAAACTTCTAAGTATACCTATGAATTTAAGAAATGAAGTTGTTTGACCTTACATTTATTTTTTGTTCTTGCCGGTGTAATTATGAATCATAACACTCGAACACAATAACTTTTGCCATAGTTTTAATCTGGGATTTTATTTTGCAGTCATTAAAGATAGAGCAAACTATTTGCTCAGTCAAAGAAATATGCTTTCATTTAAGGAACTGCTTTTATTGTATGCGAGCAAACGTATATTTTCCTCGACATTTTTTTTTAAATGATTTATTTCAATGAATGAGGAATAGCGCAATTCGAAGGAAATTGGCCATAGAGAAAACATTTGCAATTATTGTATTAGTCATTTAACAAACAGAAACAAAACGGCTTCTTGAGCAAATTCTTTATTCTTCACTGTATCTGAGCCATACTACTTACGTTTTTTTCACGCTATATAAAACAATATTTATTTTTTTGAATAAAATAATTTTTCGAAATTTAACTCTTACCTTTTGTAATTATTCAAGTGAAAGTCTAAAAATATGCCTACAACCAAAACATTCTAAAATTATGTTTAATAGACACAAATTTCTAAAAATGCAAAAATAATAAACTACTATTTTCCAAATGTTCTTACCAGTGTGAAGCAAAGACACATATGATTCCAAATTGTATGTTAGAAACGTATACATCGTAAGTACGTATCTACCGCGTATCTTTACACCGAAATAAATAATTATTAATAATATTATTTTATCTGTATACCTTCTTTGTACCCTTACAGTAGATCAAATAGAAGGGTTTGTGGCAATAAAGGTTTTTATTAACAAGAAAATCTATTAGAACATATGCGAGATTTTATAGGATACGTTTCAATTATACGATTATCTTTCTCAGTCCTGGAATTATAATTAATAACAAATTTTTAAGTTAATTCAAATAACAATTCCTCAAAAACTTTTTATGCGGCTTTTACGACATATACATGACATTATGTCATTAGTTAATAATGTCTTGTAGGAAATTTCCTTGCTTGATCGTTTGACATTTCTTTTGCAAAGATATACGTAGATGAATACTAAAAGCCATATAAAAAGTTTTTGAGGAATTATTATTTAATTTAAAAATTTGTTATTAATTATAATTCTAGAACTGAGGAAGATAATCGTGTTATTGAAACGTATCCTATAAAATCTTGTATATGTTTTAATTGATTTTCTTGTTAATAAAAGCCTTTACTGCCACAAACCCTTGTATTTAGTATTATTTTAAATTATTTTTTTCTTTTTGGGTATACGGTAGGAAAATTAAAAAAATTAATTAACATTTAATACCAATTTATATATAATTTATATTTTGGATAGTTTTTTATTCTTTTTCAAAATATCGTCTTTAGTATTGTGCCTACAAAAAATTAAATTATGCATAATAAAATACATGCACCATATATGTATGTTAATTTTATCTAAACTTTGTGACATTTTTTTTACCTCTGACTGTTCTACGCTACATCAAAAACGGACATGTCTTTTACCTTGTTGGTATACGTTTTAATTTAATAAAAATTAAAGCAATACCATTAAAGAATAAATGGAAAGTAAAAGAAGGTTCCCCACACAAGTTCAATTAAATATATTTTTTTTAAAAAGCGTGGTGTATACATACCAACAGCGCTCATACACAAAGTAAAGTATACAGTACAATCTCAAATAAATTACAGCATTAAAACAAGTAAATAAGTCTCTCAAGCAACAACACCACAATTCTAAAACAACACAGCGTGCTCAACTATATGACATTTGGATTATTATAATACAAAATTAAGATTGCTAAAAAACTTGTAAAATTGTTTTTTATGTAAATATTCTCCGATATTAATCTTTTTTTTGATATAATATCTTCAACATCTAGGATAAGAGGTTCTTCAAATTCATATTGGTGTCCTGATTTAAGTGCATGACTATACGTAGCCCAGTAGTAGTTCTTCTTTGTAACAAGTCATATTTATGTTGTTGAATCTGTTTTTTTTTTAGATGTTGCGTTGTCTGGTAATTCTTAAATTTTATTTTATATACAACATTCCTCTATTGTAGTTTGTGCTGCTTAGTTTTTGTATTAGATATTAAAAATGTTTAATTTTCTAGGATACGTGCTAGTTTTTCGGATAATTCGAGGATGTGAATGAATCTTTGTCGTTGCAAATCGTGGTTTGGATTAAATTATTATGATTTTTTCTTTGGAGTTTTTGGTTTTTAATATAAAATTGTATTAATAAGATCAATTGGGTATAATAATAATATTGTATAAATGGGAGTAATTGTTAAATATTAGGATTCCTTTTAAAATTATTATTCCCAAAAAATGGATTAGATTGATAGATACTCTGCGAAACATAGTTGTTAAGTAAAATGATTCAGATATAGTGTAGAAAATAGAGAATTTACTCAACAAGTCGTTTTGCTTCTACTTCTTAAAGGAATACAGAGTGTTTCTAAGACATCAAACAACTTTAACATCGGACTAGGTAACTACGATAAGATTATCCACAGTTAGATCTAAAAATAACAAGGCACAGTCAATGATCACGGTCATGCTTTACTGTAATCATGCTTAACTAATCACTTATCTGAACTTTCATTTAATTCTTTTAATTGTTTTATTTCTTTTCTCTTTCTGTGATAAACTATAAAAGCTACATAGATTTTTTTTTTCCTAATTACTTTTAGGCTGTCACTTGAACTCGGAATAAGTTCTAAATTGAATTTAAAGACTATTTTGTCTCTCCTTTTGTGTAACTACTATCAACGTGAAACCTGGAGGGTTGTTAAAGAGGACTAGTGCTTACTGTCATTACCACATTTATTTAAATTATTGTATCCAAATGGTAGTCCTTACACTTAATTTTGTGGTTGTTCGCAGAACATATTATTATACCAAATTCACGCCATTTTGTCATGTTTGTCGTGTTATAGGCAAAGAATTGTTGCTAGTCCAAATAAATCCATACGAAAATTGTCTGCTCAAGCATATATGTTTTTTAATTATTTTAAAATATTATGTTTTCATCATGAATTATTCGAAGTTATTTTCTATGGAACTGCTGATAAAGCACTAAAAGAGGAAGTTCATATGCATCGCTATAAAGTTTCAATTTGTCTCCAAGATTTTCAGGCATGAAGGAATTACTGTTAATGGTTTCATGAAAATTTATATGATAATGATGATTTTTACGTTTGCTATTTTGTTTTTATGTTTATTTACAATAATATAAGGATTATCTTGTAATAAGTAGTCCATATGCATAAGGAAATTATTATTATTATTATTAGCTGATAGGATTGTTTCTATTAAGGCTTTCAGCTTTCCTCATCAGTTAAGTAACATACATTAGAAACCTTTCTGCTTTTCAAATCGTCGCAGTTCCAGTGCTAATTTCTAGTGATTTACTTGAATTCTATGAGTGAAAAAGTATAAGGATGGTTTAGTTTTATAAAAACAATCAATTTTAGCAAAGTGTAATTACCAATTTCCAAACGTACAAAGTTTCATTGAAATCGAATTGAGTACGCTCGCTTGTAGATGATTCTACTGTAAAATTAAAAGTGAATCTCATTATCTGTGGGTGAAACGCGAAAAAACGTTATCGCTTTGATACAGATAGCAGGGAGGACAAGGCACAAACGCATCGCGCGGCGAATAGACTTACACAATCACGAGTGGCACTCATCGTCTCCTTTCCGTCGCACACGCGGAAGCTCTCCGGGAGGCGGCGGAAGGGGGCGAATTTCGCGCTGCTTTTGTTTTAAAGCGGACTCAATGCTTGATAGGCGGTAATTCGATAAACCACAAGTCGATGAAGCGGAGAGAGCGAGATGGAGAACGAGATTGGGGGGAATATGGATTGCGTTTACTCGTCTTTATGTTTGCCTTCGACGGAGAATATCTCCATTGAGACGCGAAAGTTAAATGTAATTTAATGACTGAAGTGAATAAAGCGAAATGTTACTGGAGAAAATTACAGATGGCGCCAGTGTATACCAAATTATGGAGGATAATAGGAGTTATTGATTGGTATTTAATGGCGTGGTGTTTGGTAAAAGTTTTCACACAAATATTGCGATGGATAATATCAGAATCCATTTTACATGTCTTCAAGCATAGGGTCAGCAATGTTAGTACTAATTGAATGAATCAATACTTTGGAAGTATTAAATTCGAATTTCAGAAGGGAATACTCCTTTGATATTACTTTAAAATTCCCTCAAACCGGGTTAACTCTAAGACTGACTAAGTAACTTTAAGATTATTGGAATTTCAAAAGTGATTACTTTTCAAATTACTTTTGGACGGATTTATTTTTCTTTACTTTCTCGTTTAATATTGTCTATCTAAACAGTAAAGGTTGATTCATATCTGCAGACATTGGACTTGCCAGACACGTTTCGTGGCAGAGATGATTTTTTTTTTGCCTAGTATAAACACGTATCTAACAGATGCTGATACGTTAGATATAAATACTCTCATAAACAATACAAACAAGACATTTTGTCGTGTCTGCCACAATACGTACCTGCCACGTCCAATGTCTGCAGATATGAATGGCCCTTTAAACGTGTTAGTATCCCGTTGATAAGAGCCAGATAAGTTACTAACAAGGAAAATCTCCCGGTTCTTAGTCTCAATTTTGGTCATACTTTTTTCCAATACCCTGGAGTGGTTTTTGTAAAATATTAGTCATAGATGGTCAAGCATTTATTTCTTATAATAGTGTATTACATACCGAGTACGGAAAGTAACTAGCATCACGCACGATGTGTTTGGCATATGTATGTGTAATGTTGGTACAAGAAAGATTATTGTTTTCACTATGTTGCATTTATGCCACTCTTAGTTTAAATCAGCACATTTTAACTTTTTTCTAAAACATTGACCTTACTAAAGGGGAAATCCATATTTTTGTTGAATTCCATTTGCTAATTCATATAGTGTTTAACATATAATATATTTAGATTTTCGTTGAATGGTTAACAGATTAAAGTTTTCAGGAGATCTCATCTATATAAGCACAGACGTGATTGCATCTAATGTTGCACTGAGAGTACGACAGATATTAAATTAAAAAGAAAAGTGATGGTAAGTAAGAAATAAAGATTAGGCTATCCAAAATTACAATTAATTTAATGCAATTATGACGTTGAAATGATTTTTGTCAAAATCCAGTCCTTTTTAAAGTACTCTGACCTAAACACTTTCATAAATTCTAAATGGTTTACGAAGATTTATTTATATATTAACTTAATAATTACACCAATGTTTGGATGATAATACTAAAAATTGCATTATAATCCAAAGTTTTCTACCCATATAGCAGCAAATTCGTTGGAAGCATATCTGTATTAAAGAAATTATCATACAGATGGCGCTTTTCCTATTTCACTTCAGTAATAGTCAACGAACTCTATAAAACACTCTATGGAACGCGCTTTCGGGTGCACGCAATAACTGAAAAGAAGTCTGGCTTCCGCTATCTTTGAATATGGTAAATTGACGTATAATGATTGACGCAAATAGACGAATATATTGCACTCTCATACTGTTTACTGTCAAAAGCAGTTAATGTCATTTTCCGACATATTAAAGTTTTGAATTAGAATCATCGTATATATTCCTTGTTGCATGTGTTGAGGAAGGAAATATGCGTCAATTCAAATTTAAAGCTTTGCACCAGAAGATAGCAGTTCAGGTATGTTCATATATCATTTTAAGTGAGTTTTCTTAATTTTCTCTAAAAACCTTGGCACATACCCTGTTTAACACTTTCGTTGTTCACATTTTTGTATGTACTGTAACACAACCATAGATAATAAATACGTTATATAGACATAGATGGCAATGTTAGTACAAATTTTGTTAGTCAGTAACCATATAGCGTTAGTTCTGTGGAACTAAAAATTACGATCGGGAAATTTGAATTACTGACAACCTTTCAAAATTTTTTGACATATGCATATAAAGCTGGAAGCAAGGACGACTAACAGCAAGGCTGTTATAGGTCGAAGTTGTACGAATTACAATTTTGCTCAATTAGACGTCTTTACTTACATTTACTAGAGCGCTGGCCCATATCACTCAAATGTGTCTTTTTTTTTACATCTTGAGAATGCTTACCTAAATCGCTAGATAGCAGGAGACAATTAAACAAACGTAAAGAGGTTTTAGTTTTTACAACAGAGGCAAATAAGTCTTTCAAATCAAATTACTCAAATACGCTACATCGACAATAATAATTGTCAATTTTTTGTATTTACGAATTGTCAACAACTGCGGTTAGTTACCCTATGCGGTTACCTAAGTTATCATGGTTCGATCGTCAGATTTTTGTAGGCGACGTACGACGGCACTTTTAGCGCCAAGGAGACAGTCCTATGAACTAACAAAGTGACATGACGGACGTGACTATGGGTTTGCTATATATTAATAGGCCTGAATACAACTGAATGATAAAATAAACCATTTCAATAAATATTTATATAAAATCAATGAATTTAAAATAATTAAGCTTCAATCCAATTTTTTTTGCAGATATAAGATTAAAAATTATGCAAATCTTGATGGTTTTAACATACTTCCTATTGTAGCCTTCTTACTAATAGTAAAAAATGATGGGTTAATTGTGATTTGGAGTACTATTCGCAGGTCATTGTTAAGTATAGAAAATATGAGAACACATATGAGCTATTCATTATTAAAAATGGGAAATAACAGATGTGAAAAGCAAAATTCCGCATAAACGCAATCCCGCCGTTTGGAATTTGCCACATTCAAAGATGGCGACCGGTTATCTAGCGGACATCACAATATTCCGTTTAGATATTTTACACTTCATATTATTAATATGGGGTGATAAAGCGTAATATCCATGAAACTCTTACCTTCTTGCAAAGCAAATTGGATCCCCGTATTGTTCGGTATAGCAATATAACATTGGAACATGTTACATGGTAGGGGTGTACAAGTTTTTGGTCTAAGACTCACGTTGGTACAATCGGTAATTAGCGAAATAGGCAGTGTCTAGGGGGGATAACGTGATAATTAGACAATAGCTTAATTTTGGCTAGCGTAGTTAAAAAAACGTTTAAGGATAAATTTGACAATGATTGGAAGGATAGATCGGAAACTCCTTTAAATGAGAGGTGGATTACGAAATTTATCGATTAAGTTATACCTTTGAGGAAATGAGGATTAGATTGCCGTCAGGTGGTAGAGTTAATAACGAGTCACGGTAATTTTAAATCATTTTTATGTAGAATTGGGAGGGTTAATGATTCACATTGTGAATGTTGTCGGGTAGATAACAGTCCGGATACCACACAATGTATCCGGAGTCCGGTTTAATGTTAGAAATGTCCGGTTTTGCACAAACTGCATTATTTATATACATGTACCTACTAGAGTTACCAATCCTAAAAAAAGGTCATTACATTAAGGATGCGAATAGCATAGAAATAATACACAAAACGAAATGGATGTTGTGACCAAAAAAAAAAGGCTCCCAACTAATTTTAGCTTGATATTACGTATGCAGTTATAACAATGTCTGGGTCTGGGGTCAGTGATTCTCCCTTCCCCTACGAAAATGTCCGGTTTTGAGTATATTGAAAAGTGACAACCCTAAGTAGGATAGTACGCATTTATGAATGAATATTTCATACCATTTAATGGTCTGAATTGGTGTTAATTATAATGGCCCATCTTTCCGCTGATGGAGGAGAACTTCATGATCTACGAAGAGCTGAGGAACTGCCTCGAGGCGGCACATCTGTTGGAATGGAAAGGATGTGGAGGCTGCCTCTTCCAAACTCAGAAGGATAATAATAATAATTTGCTGGGTATTATTAGCAAGGCCTGGGGCTGGTTCCCAGGTCCTGCTTCCGGAGTAAGCTACTTCCATGGTCTTTATTTGCTCCTTGGCGAATGCTGGGAAATAATTGAAGCCGTTCCATGGGCATAAATATAATAACAACTCATAGCTGAAAAAATTATTATATTTTTGTTATTATTAATAATAATCATAGAGAAATTATTTAGTTAGAATAGGAACATTTCAATTCTTATGGAAACCATATAGTACTTGGAATAGTGCAGTATCTTTAAGTGGAGCATGGAGTTTAGGATTAATTGCAATTATTTAGCTTTCCATAAATAAAAGGTATTGCAAGTAAGCAATGTAACATTATTGACTAAAAAATAGTTCTACGTTTGGCTTAAATCAATCTAGCTATTTAATACAAAATACAACAAAAATAATTATATTGAAATAACATTTAAACTAGCAACGTCGTTTTCTGTATACGTTAGTTCAATATTCTTTGAATTTTGACTTAATTTTGGGTTAATTTCCTCAAACAACATTATAAGATTACGAATAAATCATTGATTGAGGCTACAACACTTCTCCAACCAATTCTGCGTAATTGATTTAAATACTCGAGTAGTTTGAGCATATTTAAATACAAACGTTTGTTGAGTGCAGCATTGGTTCTCATATCTTTTTTCTCTCTATACTGAAATACGACATTTACCCACAAGTGTTATCTGTTGTGTATGGATCTGTTGAGATGAAGCAGAGGTTCTTGGAACTGATTATTTGGTGTACATTTTAAGAATTCTAACATATCTAACCGATAATTTACGACAACAGTTCAAATTAGTTAAAAATAAAGTTTTACTTCGGCCAAAAATTCTAAGTGAATGAGAAAATCGTATATATACTTTTCATCTTCTCATATATATTTTTTTCGTTTATATTTAGCTTCATACTTTTCTTTGTTCTCTATTTAAAGTAATATCCTTTTTGCTTATTTTTGTATTCGTTCGGAACTCGTATAGAGAAAATTTAAAAATCAAGCTGTTTAGTGTTTTTTTAAATGTTACAGTTTTATCCGTGGAAAAGAAACTACAACTATCACATAACAGAACTGTTAGAAAATAATAAACACTTGAGCACAGTTACATTTTTCTCGAATCCTAACTGTATATGTAATTGTAATGAATTGCTTGCATATATGTTAATTTATATGTGGATTTGAATGTAAATTATTAGATTAATTGCCTACTTTCTAGTAAGAATTTTACTCCTCTGTATAGGGAAAGTATTTTTATGTAGTGACAAATCTAGAAATCTTAAAAATTCAAGTAGAATAAGTTTCTCTGAGTTAGATATACATATTTCCATGCGAGAAATTAGTATTACAAAACGGCAGGAATGTAATTTACTTACGTTATATAATATAAAATATATTCCGTTGTACTTGAATGGTGAAAGTCGATTATATTTTTAGCCATTAATACTAAAGGTATTTTTGTAAATACCTTCCTTCTAATAATAACAACTTGTTCGTACATGTTGACGGGTTTAATTTAAAATAAATGAAAGTGCAATTCATGTACTCCATTAACCATTGCGAATTATATCACACAAATAATGCAAACCTCTCCTGAATTACATACACAATGTAAGTACATAGATTTCAACACTTATTACTATTCTATTTGAGATGCGAGTACATGCTGCCGAAACATTAAAATTGTATTGGAACGCGCGCACCTTTCTCTGTTTGAACGATTTTATCCGATTTTATGTATTTTATTGCTCCTTGTCGACGTTAACCTAAATTCTAGTTAATCTAAAGGAAAGAAATCAATACATCGTGCAGCATATGAAGTGTAGGTTTAACAGGAAGACGTGAATACCTGCCAATTTACATTGAAACGTACAATATCTGTAATTGAATCCAGAAAATATTGCGGTACACTTTTTAATTTATTAACAGATGTCGCCGTGAAGTTTCATTACATCATTAAGTTTACTCTAGCGCATCCAACAGATGCGATGCTTTTGAAAGTTGCAAGATGTATAAGATTGTATACGTATTCGAGAGAGTGGATATATTAATTTCGCTAACTTAATATATTGACCTGGCAGCGAGCTGAATCTGTATGTTGCCGGGGTAAGTGATGTCGGACGCATCATTTCATATAGTGGAGGGTATACACAAACGCGGATAACTTAGATGAAATTAAATCAAACAAGGGAGCACCAGATCTCTGTATACAAACCGAGATTATCCCCGTTCTAATATTGTATTGATTGCGTCTTAGTATTAGTAGAACCGGCAGCAGGAATAGCAGCACCCACCTAGCGATTCCAGATTTACTGATTTAGATATATCTGGGTCGCCTTGTATTGAAGATTTGTCTAATAATACGGAAGTGAGTGTACAGCTGATTGTGAGCGGGGATATTTGTAATAACGTTATCTGAGAAAAGTGGATTGAAAAATGAAACAGGAAAAAGAAGAAAATCAAAATAAACTTGATAGATGTTGTTGCTCTAACTTGAGCCATATTTAATGCAATTATATTTGGAGTATAATTTATGTTTCATATTTCAAACATACATACAAATATGCAGGGTCCATTTTTTTCACGAATTTACTACTGAAACTAATAGAGATAAAAAGTTGCATTAAAATCCAGCAGAATTCGGACACAAACTTCTACGTACGAGTGTTCATTACTCTTTGTGAAGACGACGTAGCTTTGGCGGTTGCTAGGTAAAAGAGTTCGTTCCTAAAGGAACATAGGCCTGAACTTACTAGGGATCTATTGAATAAAGGCATAGGCCTGGTAGATGATACAACCTGCAGATTGTTCTAAGAGGAGGAAGAAACACCAGTTCATGTACTGTGCCAATGCGAAGGCCTAGCGAGGACAAGGTTTCTAGTACGGGTGTGGAGAACCTCACAGCTAGCAGCAACACAAAGAAGCCGCTTTTAAAGATGATAAGCCTAATTAAGAGGGCAAAATTAGAGAGCACAATAGATCCGAAAAGGTCGCGGTGAAACATGTCCATAGGCCACCCGGATCCTAATCGAATCTAATCTAATCTAATCTTTGGTGGTTGCTGATGAGGTTACAGATGATAGGAATGACGCTTGCAATGAGGTACTTGACAGAGCGTCAGCATGGTTTATGAGAAATAAACTTCGTCTTAATGAAAAAAAAGTATTTATTTAAGATTTCACCCTTAACAATATAAATTCTCGCTAGGCTTCTTTTTAAATTTATCAATAAATAATAACCAACTTACCAAAGCGGGCTGCACTAAATTTTTGGGAATGTGGATGAATAAGTTACTCAACTGAAAACTTCATTGTGAGAATCTCGTTCTCAAACTTAATTCTTTGTGTTTTAAGATCGGTGTTGTCGCTGCAACAGTTGCTTACTATATATTATGCTCACGCTTTAGCAAGCTTAGTTATGGTATTATGTTTTGATGTAACTCTATCTTGTTTAAGGCGTTTTTATTTGTCAGAAACGCATCGGATGTTGCTTATTAGATTTAAACGCCTTTACTCCCTGCAGACCAGTCTTTATTATTCATAATATACTAATTTTGCCTTCAATCTTTATTCTGAATTAGTTCTTTATGCATATGACAATAGTAATAAGTTTCAAGTTAACAAAGACAAACATGACCATAACACTAGAAATAAGGATGATTTCTTTATTTATTTTATTCTTATTAATTCTTTTTTATTTTGATTTTGCTGTTTCTTACTGTTTTTTTGTTTGTTTATATTTAATTAGAATCGAATTTAATGTAGTCATAGTTAAGTGTTCTTAGGTTTGTCCCAAGAAAAAGTTGGTGATTAGTTGCCGAGAAGGGTATGTACTCCTTTAATGCACATGCTTCGTTTGAACAAATCCCAAACTTGTGCTGTATTAGAACCAGTTGGAACGCACATTAATATATACAATAGCCGATACCTTTGCAGCAATCCTAAATACTTGAATGTCTAAATATTTTTGTGTCAGAAAGAGATTCGATTTTATAAAATACACAGAATTCTTTGTTGGTTCAGCCCCAGAGTTTGGTATAGGTTATATGAAGTTAACATGCGCATGCGTTGGTAACAGTACATATCGGTTTGGGAAAAATTGCAAATCGTTCTGACTGTCAGCAAATAATTACAAACCATGTTGAAACACATGATTACTAGTCGAGGATTTTAAGTTTGGTTTTCTTGGAACGCATATTTATCACTGCGCATGTTTCGCACGATTAGTGATGGGTTTCAGGCTTTCTTGGAACAAACCTCTTATGGTTTATAAGAGGTTTTTCTTGTTTGAAGACAGAAATATTTTACATACCAGCATTTCCTCACTACAACGTTTACTGCATCTTTTGGAGTTTAAGTTTAAAAAAAAAATGGTAACTGCAGAGCTCTTATGGAGAAGAATGACATTTCTGTATTACGATTTTCCTTTTTAAGCAAGTACAACGAAACATTGACATCACCTTTAAAGAGAGATATTGTATTTCTAGACGAAACCTGGATATTTTCAAAAGGAAGTTAAACAAAATCGTAAAAATAACCCAAAAGTTATGATGGTAAACGACATATTGTCTTACATGCAGATACAAGATTTCCTCCGTATCACTACGATTTCAATGCTATCGAATTGATATGGGAACGTACAAAGGATATTATAATAAGCATATTGATCGAGATGATTATGGCAATAAACAAGTATTGGAAATGTGGCAAGAAAGCTTGGACAGCTGTACACCAGACATCTGGCAAAATTGCATAAATCACACAGAGAAATTAATTAAAGAGTGGTACAAACATGAAGCAAACGTGGAAGACTCTGTTCTGACAGTTAATTGCGGATCAGAAGATGAAAACGAAGACACAAATTAAATATATTTTTAATTGCACTATTTTTTTCTTTCAATATTATTCAATATTTTAATTTAATTTACTGCATATTATGTTTTGTATCGATACTATTATACAGAAATTATGTTTGCTACATAAAATAAAAACGTCATCTTTCGTTTAATTAATCATTGGTAACGTATATTAAAGTAAACACTTTTATATTGCTTGAATATTTTCTACATTTTGATTTGTAAATAGGTTTTTTGATAGGAGAACTATAATAAGTTTGTTCGCGTCGCATGAACTATTTGCACTATCTGCCTTTTTGCACCACTTTTGCCCATACAAAAAGTGTATAATAGTGCAAATAGTTCATGCGACGCGAACAAACTTATTATTGCGGTAATACATTATTTCATCGAGAAAACATTTAATAATAAGCTTAGCCTAACCACGAAAACATTGCCAATAGAACAGTTCGCTATTTAGAATCCTATTAGTTGCAATACTCATGATTATTTTTAAAACGCAACGTTGACTAAAAACTAAACCAATCCTTTCAGTTATAAAAGAAAATCTATTAAAACTGTGTATAACCTCATTAAATTTCACAATTGTTATTTTCGTACAGTTCATTGCAAACATGGTCGGTGTATCTCAATTTGTTTCAGACGCTGCACACGTCGTAAGCAACTATGACGTAACTAGAAACATTCATGATTTTCACTTTGGATAATGTAGCCATTCGTGATAAGTAGATGGAATCTTTCGCGATGATTTAGGGTTTGTTGTCTGATCTTTACTACAACAATACAAAAAAAAATAGAAATTTTTTTGAACTTTAAGTTGAGCTTATATGACATTTATTATACTTCGTAATAAAATAATGTACTTATTTTGGTACTAAGTTTATCTACATTACTTTATACATTGTTTTTCGCTTACTTGCTAAGTATTAGGAAGTTTGCTAACGATAATGTAAGTGAACTCTTTCCATTATGTCGATAAGCCTTGAAACCGGAACGTTTCGTGCGTAGTCAGTGAACTTATTGAACGATAACAACGTTGCATTTTACAACAGTTTCCTATAAAGAATTGCATGCATAACGTGTACCTACCAATGAAATAAAGAGGTAATTTGTGTACATACATAGGTATGCAAAATAGTTTTCAGTTTATCAAAGCAGTCGTATATTTCTATTGATATGCATGAGTTATGAAGAATTACACAGAAGCCATTAGTTGACATGACGTGCCAGTACTTGTTTTAAAATAGTTACGGCTGGAGTAGTTAGATAAAAAGTGATAGGCTCTAGTTTATGATTGAAAAAATTGCTATCGTTTCTGGACTTACTAATTTAATCAATCCAAAAAGTCACAATTTTAATAGGATAATAAAACTTAACCTTTAACTATGTTTTTTGATACTTTAATAGATACAACAATGTTAGTCAAACCATGTCAAAAATATTCTAGCCGACGCAAAATTCAAACATGAATAGAATATGAAGGTAGAAATGCGAAACAAAGTAAGAAAATTAGTCTTGAAAGATATACGACTACCCGTATAAATCCATCCTTCTTTATGCAATTAAGTGAAATTTTGTATGAAGAGGTTAGTAAATCTTAATAAACTCCCACATAGAGTATCTCAGCCGAAAAAAAATATTATATCCTAATATAAAAGGTTTTTCTCGACAGGCGTTATAAATCTTCTGTCTGGGGATATAAAAAGAAATACGAGAAAAATGAGCTTGAAATGGAAATAAAACCAAAGAATAACTCAAATAGAAAAAGAATAAATAATATGCGTGATATGTAGATATTTAATGTGAGGTAGTATAGGCTTGCTCGTAAATGTTACATAGTTATTATAACTATTCCTGCCGGTTTTAAAATCATCGGTGTTTTTAGAATTGCGTCAATCGTGTTAACAACAATGTCACATTTATTTATCTAGACACATTTCACTTGGAATAAATGGCAACGTTTGGAAATAAAGTGCTGAAATTTGCATACCAAGGCCCCATGCTTGATCTAATCTTTATAGACTGTTTTATTTTAATAATTTACGTTACACATTTTGGTATTATTTACTACACATTCACATGCAAACATTGCAACCTGAATATATTATGAAATCGTTTATGACGATGTGTGATTATTATTATTCATTAGTTGTGTTTCCGTAATACTATTATAAAAATAAGAAATGAAATGAGATGTCTTTCAGAGAATCCCGATTAATGTTTAAAATAAACTTCTTTAAAAACGTTTATTAATTTTTATATAAATTCTTTCATAAAGAAAATATTGCTGAAAATGTATTGGTGCTGGAATACGAGTACTTCTTTTCGAACAGTACAGTTCAAGGAGAGACAAAAATCAAACTTATTTAAATTGTCCAAGCTTTTATCGATGTATGTTTGTTTCGAGTCTCTTTCGTTTCACCATGTTTATCTATACTGAGAGAAGAAGCTGTGTTGAAATCACAAAGAAATAGGAATCCCACTAAACGAAAACGTTTGGTTAAATACAGTTAAACAAAAATGTTTCTTAAAGTAACACAATATAAATGTTATAATTCTGTAGATTTGACAATATCGCTATCATTGTTTTAACAATAAAAGTAATTTTATTTTAAAAACCTTCAATATTGTTATAAAATGGGTAAAATAAACAGTAGTTGCATGTTAAATCGACTAAAGTTATTAATTTAATTATAATAATTAATTATTAGTAGCTTAAACAAACATTTTAACTTAACATATTTTTAAACAACAAAATTATGTTGAGCCAAATACAGATTTGTTTTTCTGTTAATAATATGATGTTGTTACAGCAACCTATGCGGGTATTTCAATTCGCCTTGCAATGAGTATGTTCCAATGTCATGGTATTGTATATTTATAACCCTCATATTCATAATGTAAAGTGTAAAATATTTCTAAGACTGGGATATTTATGTACCCTAAAAAATAGCAGTTTTATTCACATCACTGTCATTGCACGCCACTACCAGTCGCTGTTTTAATGTTCACAATTCCAATTAGATGTTTGACTGGTAAATACACTAGATTAATATATTATAACTCTGACTGCTTAAAGTAGAAGAAGTACCAGCTTCTCGGCGATTGTGTGCCCCTACAGGAAGGTATCGAACAATAAGTATGTTTATACAATTAATTTAGTTTGCTCAATAATACTATTTACTGTCGTGTGTTATAAACATTGACAGTGTCGAAATTTTATAATATAGCATACAGGTTCATAATTAGTAATCCTTAAAAGAAAAAGAAAAATATGACAGTCATTCCACTTGTGCTGGATTTTGAATCCATATTTATTATACCTGATACCTGGCAGAAAATAGCGTCCGATCCCAGGTAACAATTTAAGATTTTTACGAGCTTTGTTTAAGGTTGTCGCGACAAGCTAAAAAGCTTGCCTGTAAGCTTGTTACTGACAAGCGTATAAGCTTATTGCAAGATTCTATCTACGAATCACTCCGGAAATACACGAGGCCATCGCAAATATTACAATAACCTTGTCACAACGTTTTCATTGAGGGGGTCTATATATCTTGTTGCCGTAAATGCTACGGTAACCTTGTCTCTATGTTCATACTGTTACGCCTTGCTGTCGTAAATGATGCAATAACGTTATCATAACGTTTTATTGTCAAGCTTGTCGTCGACAATTCAAAGTCAAGCAAGTGAAAAGCTTGTCGTAAGCTTTAGTGTTATCTGAGATATAGTAAGATATGTAGGAAAACAGAGTATAGGTTTATAAAGGATTGTGACACGTCAACTGCATCTTCTTCGTATACAAGGTCAGATCCTTGTTCAAATAGGTACAGTTAAGGAAAATGAACATAATGATCTAAACAATTTCATTCGGACAGAAAATCATAAAACACAGACATGATTATTATTATTATTATTATTATTATATATAAATAAGAAATTCAATCTACATTGGTCCTATTGATTCATTCGATCCTAGCACATACATATATGTAATTATATACGTTTCGAACGCAAGAACCAATTTAGAAAAAAAGATTTCGGAATCTTGTATCCGAAAATGTATTTATTTTAATTAAGTTAAACTTTTATCTTACTTTAAAATGGGATGAGAATACGGTCAAAAGTAATACATATCTATTAATACTGACTGTGATGCAGCAAAAACTGGTTTTGGAAATAAAAATAATTCTAAATCTCACATAAGATTAGGCAGAAAAAGGCAATATTCTCCTTTGTAACGGTAATTTATATTGCCTACATAATAGAGAACTGTTCACATATTTAATTCGTACTGTACATGTTTCATGTGGAAACAAGATGCCAATTATTTCTCTCGATGATTCTGCTCCAACCGTAAGACTACACTACGCGTCAGAACATCATGTAATAGTAACACATGATATCTAACGATTTAATTGTCCAACGACGTGTCCGCCGGTCGGGACCGCTGTCAGAACAAAAGATTTATTGCCGTATGGTTGGTGTACGTTGTATGTACATTGTCGGATTGCGCCGTTCTTGCCTTGTTTTGCGTATTATTTTCCTAATTACTTCTTGTTAAATTTTGCAGAAAAGTCATGGCACGTGTTCGGTCCCGGCGTGCTATTCATCTGTCGCGCGAATTACGTGGTGGAAGCGCAACCTGCTTAGTTCGCGTGAAACTCAATCAAGAGGTTAATAATAATTATAATAATAAATGACGCGAACACCTGATACGAAAGCAGGTCTTATTATACGAACATATTAGATACATCTGTTCTCTACTGGAAATATAAGTTGACTAATGATGACTTTATTACTTGCATAACTGCATACACTACAGTTTAAGGTTTAATGAGAATATTTTAATTAATATAATGGTAACATTAGCTTGCAACTAGTAGAACAGCCTATCGTTAGAATATTAAGTAAATATTGTAAATATTTTGCTCATCATCAGCCCAATGCACTTAGAAAGTTGTTAATAATAAATTAATAACTATACATATATATGATAGATCAACCTTATCTTCAACTTTATTTTCATATGTTTTCGAAAGGATAACTTATTCACGATTGCACGTGCCTTTTAACTCAAATAAGCTGTTGAACCGTGCTCAGCATGGATTTTTGTTTGGGAAGCCATGCGAAAAAAGCAATTTTCAATGCTTGAAACATGTGGTATCGTTATTAAATGATAAATACAAACTGAACGATATATTTTCGATTTTAGCGAAGTCTTTGAAATAACGAATTATAACGTGGACAGAACACATATGATTTTGTATTTCAAGGGCGGAAAATAGTAAGACAACACTTCTAAAACTCCATTTCTGCAAGATATACTACAAGGTTCCATCTTAGATCCTTTTCTATTCATAATTCGTGTGAAAGATTTATATATTACAAGATGATGGAATGATTTAATATTTAAAATGAATAAAAAATGAAAAAAACATATTTTATGGCAAAAAAGGAGAAACATCGACAAACAATAAAGGTCACACAAGAAATGAAGACTTAGCTGTGACATTTGATAATCGGCTAAGGTGGGAAAGCAATGTTGAAAACACATATCAGATAGTNAGGTATCCAGCTGACGATCGGAAATTGGTGAGGTTGCTTGAATGGAAATGTTCTGACGATCTATCAAAGCCGACAAGCCACTAGAACATCTCGAAAAAGAAGAGAATTCAGCAATTGTCTCGATTTCCTTCGTGAATTTTCGTCGTTTTACTATTTGGGGTAGGTTTTTGCTAATAGGAGAATCTGGATTTAACTGCTTGACACGCCAAAACATGTTGATGGCAATAGGAGAAAGTGGTAATCCATGGCTGTGCCTGAAATTGTTCGTGGTAGCAGTGGTGGAACTGGAAATAGATAGAGGAAGGTGGTTCCACATGGGCCATTAATCTTTCCGGTTTAGAGATTGGAAGCCCATGATTTCACGAATTACTTGGATAGTATCCGGGATAAAAAAAAATTTGTAAAGAAGATTCGACAAGGACTAACAATACTCCTGTGGATCCTATGTCAGTTTACTACAGTTGACGGATAAAGTATTGGAGTTAGTAAAGCAATCACTGTTATCTGCGTGATTTAGGATCTTAAAGCGCAATTGGTGAGCTAGTGGGTAGCATTTTTATTTTTAGAGACAAATTGTTGTTCAGGATATTAAATGTTGTTAGGAAATCGGTAATGGAATTTAATGTACTTTTCCAAAATTTTATCAAAAGAGATTAAATAGAAATTGGTCCATAATTAGTGACTTCATCCTTCTTTCCTCTCTTATGAAAAGGATTAATTATTGCTGTTATTATTGTCTAGTATAATACAATATTCTTGAATAGATAAATTAAATATTAATTGAAGATACGAGTGGATGAAGGTGCTATGTCGCATTTTATTTTCGCATTTATTTTCTTTTTTGCATGAATCAAGGTGTTTTGTACCCATCTTTCACATAGCACCATCGAAAATTCCAGAAATTCAAGAACACTAGAGTCTTGTGAATGTATGAAGGGGTTATGTTACAATACTTTTGAGAAAAATTACATAAAAAAAAATTAATGTGTTAAATGTTTTGGTTAAAAGTAAATTATTATATATTATACCCTTAATTTTATTGATTTGTTACGCTATGGTTTTTATTCATTGATTATGATTACCTCCTTATTCTTACAACTAAGTACTAGAATGCCGTCCTTTTGCAAACAAAGAAAAAACGTGCAATTGACTGCATTAAACCCGTTAACGCTTTCCTAAAAATTAATCGTTTTAAAAGCGCGGTAAACTTCAGATAATGTACCGGACATTTCAACAATACTACCTGCATTATACAAGCCACAATGCCATCTGAAATATACGCCCGCCCTCCACCGCTATCGCTGATACATATTGGAGTAATAAATATGTTTGGTACATCAGCCCCAGATATATGAGCATGCGGAGAAATACATTGATACATCTCTTAATAGGATTACTTGATGGATATTGGAGGCTATCGCCAGGTCATAGTTTACGTTGAACGCTGTTTAAATTAATGCGAATAGTATGTATGTAAAGGGGGTTAACTGTTACTAGTGGTACCGTAGGGATGGAGGGCCCACAGACAATATTGTCTGCGTGGAAAAATTTATGAAATAGGGAGCAAGGCACTGTATAAATACAAGAATCGATAAAATAACTTGTTGTTGTAGGTTGTAGGTGAAAATCAGTAATTTTATTATTTAATATCTATACGACATACAAATTATTCTTACAGCAGTCATTTTAAACAAGATACAATAAAACAATGTCAACTTTTTCTTGATTAAAAATGTATACAACAATTCTCGTTTTCTTTCTTTGTTGAAGAACTCGCCCGGAATAACTTTCTAAAATACATATATGGCGAATTCCATTCGGTATTCTTCGCCATGATAGAAATATTCGAAATACCTTTCGCATTCCTTTTATATTAATTCCTCTCAAATACGGCGTGTAAAATTACGTGTGCAGATATCTGATGTGCAATCATATGTGCATAGATCACAGACATATAAAATTCTTTTTAGTTGAGATTCTTTAAATTTTTCATTCCCGTAATGCGAGAAGTATTTAGGTAACATCAATTAAATACAGGAGACTACTTTATTTAATTTCATTTTGCACATTGACCTATTTATTAATTAGAAATGTTGTTCTAATTACGATTTTATGATACTATATAAACTCAATCATTGTATCATACATTTGAACCATGAAACATTAATTTTGCAATAATAATATAAACTTGGTATGGTTTAATACCACTTGTGGTAATTGCATAGCGCTTTTTTTATGATTCCCCAGATCGCTTATTAGCGATAATTACAATGTTGTATATACTCACTAATTTCAGAATTTAATCGCTCTGGAAATTAATTTAATTAAAAAAGAAATATCTTGGCTATAATTATGTTTTAAAATTAATATCTGTTGATTTTTACAACATTACAGTTTAATTGAGATGTAATCTTCTTTATATAAAGTAGAAGTAAACCAGATATGCTGAGGTTGTTATGATGTAAAAATAATGTGCATTAAAAGTGCCGATGGATGAGTACAGCTACCGATTGTAGATAAAATCGCAAAGTGATTAGATCTTGTTGTATATCTCTGAATAATATATTCAAGATAAAGCAACATCGAATATATATTGATGTTTTCTTTGACGTTTTCAGCAGCATAATGGAAACTGTAGCAAAAAGAAAATTAAATTACAATATAATTATCACTGGTTAAAGTCACCAGTGATAATTATAGACATACATTTTCATGAGAAAGAAAACATAAATACCAGAAAGTTTAAATGATAATCAGGATAATTTGATTTAAACAAAAGCATTAAACTAACTAAAGAAATATTTAGATTTTCTTTCAGAATTGGGAGTTTTGACAGAACCAAATTTTTTTTATAAAGAATTAGATTTTTTGCGTTAAGGTCCAAATAATTCTTTTTTCCTTCTTGTTTAGTCCATCCGGGAAAACACTGTATATTATGATTCATTATTATTAATTTTGCCTTTGACAGTTTACCTACTTTACTTCTTAAATGTCTCCAGGAATGTCAATACATTTGTATAGATGTGAACCTTTAAGTAAATACCAATTTCACTTTACGCACTAATGTATAAAATGTTGAATTACGTACGTTTTTGAGTGCGTATTACGCAACGTGAGTATAAAAATCTAGTTTTATTCTTAGTATTAATTTCTTGAAGTTTTCCGAACGAAAAATAATTTGCTAGCAGATTTTTTTCCCATATTATAAACATGTAACATAATGGATGACAGACTTCATTAGAGTTTATGAAATATAAACGTTGCAGCCACCGTTCAAAACTTAATCAAGAGATAATGCCTATACTATTATAAGGTATGTGTACCCAATGTTGTTGGATTTTTTGTTAAAAAAAATAAATAAATTAACGTATTATAACAATTTACGATGAAATTTGATTCAACGTTACGACCGATATCCATCGTATTATTGCCGTGCTAATAAAACTGAACTACCTGTGCTCACCACGTAATAGCAGCATCACAGAGTTGTGTGTGTAGACACGATACGCACTTTTTCAGAATGGCAACACTGTAAAAGCACTCGTAAAAGAGGAACACGATCGCAATACGCTGTAAAAAGTGGAAAATGAAAACTATCAACTTCAATTTAGCTGACGGTTGTGATGCGCGTGTTATGTTGAATTATATTCATTTCGAAAAGGGGGGTTGTAAATATGTAAATATTATTGCCGCCATATCCGCGTGCCGGAGTAGGGGGCTAATGGACATTAAGCTCGCTAAAAAATGGCATGTATTTTCGCTTTTCGTTTTGAATAAGTGCGAATCGCTTGCATTAAATTTTCTAATGTAAACATTTTTCAGATTTTCAGGGAATTGAGACATTCGGAGTCCCTTCTATTATTGTGACACCTAACATGTTGCTGCGGTAACTGGTAATTTGTAAGAAAAATAGCATCCGCATGGTTCAATGAATCGTCTTGTCCACTACTGTCAGTTGTCATTTAGATTTTATTATTAGTATGTATATTGAAATTCAAATTTTTTAACGATTATAGCGTAGTTGATTATTTCATAATTCATTCTTTATATTCGCGACGTTTTGATTACAACTGTAGTCTTTATAAAGAGATTTTTTTTTCCATTTAACATCAGAATTTGAAATTTATGAACACTGATAGGTGGGTGGGTTGAAACCTCATCCTGAAACTCGTTCTGGCCGACGTTTTATCAACATTTATATGGGACATCTTACCTTATCACCATTCTTGTCTGCGGGAAATTTGAGGGCGTGGTATCCGAAAGGGGTGCAGGTCGCGCTCAGGCTTGTAGAGAGGTGGTGCATAAGAGAGGCTCTTAATGTCAACTCTAGCAAAACGGCTGGTTCCGTTCACATGGGGGAGGAAGCTTCCCAAACTATATTCGGCTCTAATATATTCGTATCAACCGAGGTTAAATATCTAAGTGTTGTCTTGGACGGCAAACTGCTGTACAAGTCACACCTAGAACATGTGACGAATAAAACCATTAGGAACTTCTGGGCCTGTAGAGGTATGTTCGGTAAAATGTAGGGGATAAAGCTTGCAATGGTTCACTGGCTGTACACGAAAGTATCCTCTATAACTTACACCTAACTAGTCTGGTGGCATAAAGCAAATCTAGGCTATGCTATAAGTGCGCTTAGTAAAATCTGAAGGATTGCCTCTTTGGGCACCGCAGGAGCCATGTCCTCGATAACGACGGCTGCCACGGAGACCATTCTTGGGCTTCCCCCGCTGCAGTTGGTGTTGTGGTCTGAAGCAATCCTAGGGGCTTACAGAGCAAAATGTAGTGGATGCAAGGGCTTCTCCGGCAAAGTCGGAGACCACAGCAGCATCTTCAACTACATCGAACTGACAGTACCACTATCCGTAAATACGGATAAGATCTTGCCCGTTTTCAGCTTCTCAGTGTTGATATCTCCAGCAGGGAAACTGCAACATCGTACATCCGCAAACCAAATCGCAGTCTATCCTGATGGTTTGTCGGGGCCTCGAAAACGCGTAATGGCACGGGCATTGGAATCTGGAGGAACTGAGAGAGAGGAACGGCGAAACTTCTAGCCTGGAGGCCTCCCCCATCATTTTCCAAGGCGAAGTTATTACCATCCAGACTTGTGCTAAGGGCATCTCAAACTGCCTGCGCTAGATTGGAAGGGCAGAAATCATCTCCGACAGCTAGGCTGCCCTCAAGGCTTTGCGGGTTTGACTCTGAGGTGATATTGGAGTGCCATAGAAAACTTAAACAGCTGGGGGCACATCTAAATGTTACATTGAACTGGGTGCCAAGTCACTCTGGAATCAGAGGCAATGGAATAGCCGACACGTTAGCAAGGGGCGCCAGCTCATATGGCAGCATCAAAATGTTTGTAAGGCCGCAACTTGCTGCGTTCCCAGCCATTCGTACGTGAAGGAAATGAGACGACGGAGGATCTGGCTAGGCAAGGTCAAGATTATTTGTGGGGGCTGGCCCTTTCTTTGGTAATATCAACTCACAAATTGAAAAGTCTATTATTGAATGGACACATACTGAGCCCAGGGAATGGTGGCAAAAGTCACCATCCTAAAGACACGAACAGGAGTTGCTGAAGGAATAGAATCCTGAATTTACTAAACACATACTCAGTAAACACAAAGAGTAAGTATAACCTAGCCAGGGGAGATGCTGCTACTTACAGAGTTTACCACGAGGAGGAAGAAACATCAGTTCATATGCTGTGCGAGGACACGGTTTTAAGTACTGGGCATGGAGAGTCCCACAGCAACATAAAGAAGCCGCTCTCAAAGATGATAGGCCTAGTTATGAGGGCAAAATTAGAGAGCGTCCTCTAGGAAAAAGGGGATCACAATAGATCTGAAAAGGTCGCAGTGAAGCAGGTCCGCATGGCCGTCCTAATCCTAATCTAAAATAATTGTCCATTAACTTTAACTGCTTTGTTTATTAGTTGGCAAGAATATATGTTTCTATACCACTCTGACACTCTTTTATAATATAGAATCCCAAGCCTTTGGCAACATTTTGTTTCAATTTACCATTACCGCCACAGATCTTACACTTTAGGCTATTACAAGTCGTTGTCAAAACTGTGAAACTTTAAGGTTCAATAATTAAACTGTTTCGAAAGAGAAATCTCCATATTTTCCCTTTTTCTTAACATTATTGCTTTATTCATACTTGAGTGTCTGACTTGACCCGAGTATGTACTTTAACACAATTATTCCAAACATGCAGAATAAAAAAAAGATGAATTTTTTGGCCAATCATACTAGGATACCCCGTTAAAACACTAAACACATTGAATAAGCGCACCCTAGAAAAAAAACAAAAAGAGGTGCTTATAGATAATAATCAGATACTACTACAAAAAATAGACAGTCTATACATAAATGGACATAAAAGTGATACATTATTATGCAGATATCTAGTATTATCATTGTTTATGTGAACGTTTTACAAATTTCAATAAGAAATGGGCAGCCGAAGATTGCATTCCATATGCAAAGTTTCCTATTAGCCTTTGAAAACAAGTCACAAAGTTTTCTGGGTGAAATGTATTTAAATTGATATGAAAAATGAATATTTTACTGGCAGTAGATGATAAAAACAATAAGTACTACATTTTCCAATGTATCCAGGAAAAGGATATTAGATATAGTCACATTTTTAGTCTCTATATATGGAAAATTTAAAGGGAATGCCAAAATAAAGTTCTATAATTTCCGCATTTTATCTTGATTACCTTTTTGCATTTCAATTGATTCTATAGACATTAAACCGATATTTTCTATTCTAACCAAACAATTTCTGTTAAATTCTTTTCATCTACGTACTCTTTGTAACGAGAAATCCACCCTTACATTCCTTTAAAGGTATAAGCAAAGAAAAGGGGATCTTTTGATGTTATAAGCGAAGAAAATTGCTCTCCCTTGATCATACATACACTTCAATCCTGTTGAAACGGGATAGAAATATTAGAAGGAAACCAAGAGAAGAGAGGTAAATTGTAAGGAATTTCGCTACACTTTGTTTTACCCTGTATCATTTGTTATAAATATATTCTCTTTTTGCAAATGAACGATGTTATTAAATATGTTAGCTCACTTACGTTTCTCGTGACTTGAAGGTGAAAAGGCAAGTGAAGTAAATCAGGATAGTCGCTTTCAAGATATCACGACATGCCACGGCCGTTTACGTTTTAATCCTCTTCAAATGTCACTTGGATGGACGTCTCGATCCAGAGCTACGAGTATCTATCGGTCATCAATTACTATACTGACATCGTACGTAGACGGTAACCTTAGCACTGAACGGTTTTAGATCTTGCTCGGATTTCCTGACCGTCAGAAAGAGCCGCTAAGATGTCTTGAACTGCAAGTGTGTATATGGTTTTAACGAATGCAAATGTCATGGAAACAATGCAAAGAATACTAGAGGAATAACGGAATGTGCAAGTGTAGGTATCCTGAGAAAAATAGCTAATGAAAAGAGTTACTGTAAACCACCATCAGTGGTGACTAGGTAATATATTTAATAGCGAAACTTAAAAAGAAATCACATTACAAGCATTTGGAAAAATCTTTGAAATATTCACAAATTATGTTATATTGTTTCGAAAGAGTTAATTAAAAATGTCTGTGTATTCGGAGTGAATCATTAAATTTCAACCGCACATGTATTAATTGCTTTTAATTTAAGCTATTATTAACCACTTTATAATTTCCATATATTTTCAGAACATTGTGAAATTTTATAGAATATTTGAAGTCCATATTGTAAGGTTATATTGGAAATAGTTAAAACAATAGAATTCGAATAAAATCCTTATACAATTTAATTTACATTGTGGGAACTAGTTTTGACGAATTGCTATCTTCAGCCAGAATCTACATTAATAAATAAATAATAATAGTGAAAATAAATAGATAAATATAAGTACTTACTGTCAAAAAATTTAAATTTCTAAGATTATATTAAGTAAAGTTATTATTGTAAAATATTGAAGCATTTTGAAGAGGTATAAAAAATATTTTCAAAGTTAAGTTGAAAAATGAGTTGAAATGTAAGGATAAACATAAAATATACAAATATAGCTTGTTAAAATGTTATAATGCGGAAAGGGATATTGAAATTTGGAATTTCAATTGTAATAAAAGTGGGATAGAGAAAGGAATTAAGGGAAATGGAAATTAAAAGGTGTGAAATGTTTGCCGGTTGTACCAACTAAGTTTACAGCTAGTTCAACGTTTAACAAAATAAATTCTTTTGTTAAATTGTTCACGTTGAACTAGCCCTGAGCTTGGTTAATACAACCGGCCTTTACCATCGTAACATCACTAATTATACAATTTTACATTATTTTTTTTTAAATATTGAAGCCCATTATTTGGTGTGACTACTAACTAGTGACTGCATGCCTAGAGGTGGTTCGTTCCTGAAATACTTAAACTAAAAGTGTGTTCCTAAATTACAAAAATAACTTTAACACCTCCCCCCGATTTGCAGTTTATAAAAATTGTTGTTGAATTAATGTTGTTTTCTCAAATTTATACCATATTAAGTTTACTTCTAAGTATACCGAATTGTTCATTGGTCAAACATTTTGTCATAATATCTGCCTAATTGTTTTTTGATTCTATATATTCTATAACTATTTTATTATTTATCACTAAATCTTTAATAAAATGATAACGAATGTCTATGTGTTTTGTTCTTTTACTATTTTCATAAGATTGAGTCATGTTTATAGCACCGATATTGTCCACACATAAAACGCTGACCATGTTTTCATTGAAGTCACTGCACAGTCCTTGTATATTTATTAAATCACATACACTTGTAGACGCAGCGATATATTCGGCCTCTGCCGTCGATAGAGCCACACATTCTTGTTTTCGCGAAAATCATGCGATTGTTTTTGCACAATAAAGGCTTACTGAACCACTAGTACTTCTTCTGTCTTGTTTATTGTTTGCCCAGCATCATCATCTGAAAACGTTTCTAATTTTGTTTTATCACTCTTTTTATAACTGAGTCCTAAGTCTATTGTTTATTTTAAGTACCGTAACACTCGTTTTGCTTCTATCCGCGCACTCTTTTTCGACTTGTCTAAAAATTGGCTTAGGTAGCTTACCGCGTATGATACGTCAAGTCTTGAAGCTGTGCTCACAAACATTAAGCTTCCAATTAATTCCCTATGAGGTACTTCAACTTCTTCCTCATTTACATCTACTTGAAAACCTTTCGTCATCGGTACTTTTGCTCCTTTGCATTCTATCATATTAAACTTCTTTATCATTTCCTCGATTTGTTTTTTCTGTGGAATTTTTATTTAATTTCCTTTTTTTCTATTTCCATACCTAAGAATTTTTTTATATATGCTAAATCCTCTGCGTTAAATTCTTTCTCCAAGTTTTCAACTAGTGTATTTATTTCATTCTCTTCTCCCGTTATTAAAATATCATCAACAAATATTACTAACCACACTTGGTGTCCAATATACAAGCAAAAATCATTTTTGGATCGTTTTAGTCCATTTTCTATTGTAAAATTATCAAATTTTCTGTTCCAACATTTGGGACTTTCTTTTAATCCATATATCCCTTTATTCGTTTTCAACACTTTACCATCCGCCTCTTTTAGTCCTTCAGGTACTTTCAGATATATTTCATCATTTATTTCACTGTTTAAAAAGGCTGTTGGAATGTCTAATTGTCTTACCATATATCCTTTTTGTTCTGAATGTGCGAGTAGTAATCTTACAGTTGCTTTAAAAATCCATTTTGCATCTATTGCATTTTTTCCTTTTTAGTAGTGACTGCATGCTTAGAGGTAGTTCGTTCCTGAACTATTTAAACTAAAAGTGTGTTCCTACCTAAATTACAAAAATAACTTTAATAATTTTTAATATTTATTCCTCTTAATGTGTCAGTGATAACTAATAGCATCTATCGCCGAACTGAGTGTCTTGTTTATCAACAATTGAAACTACTGGTCTAATATAATCAGGTCCATAATGTAGATCTCAAAACAAAAATACGATGGAGACCGCGTGACTAGAAATGCGATTGGGCCGCCACGGCCAGTTTGACCAACACATTCCGGGAACTCTTTAGCCGGGGAGCATCTTTATTATTGAAGACGACTGAATTGACGGGGCTACGACGATTACCTGAACCTAAAGAGTTTTTTTCGCCCCTGTAGTTCTTCAACGAGGACGCTTACGTTTATTTCACGCTACCAAAACAGTATACACATACATACATCGATTGTCAGTTGCGAGCAGAACATAAAACGATGTATGTATCCATTATTCGTCTGTATGTATTGTCCAGCCTCCTCTTTGTTCCATTTAATGAGGTATTCTGATCTCTTTATTGGGATGTTTGGATTGCAGATTCTTAATACTGTACAATCGTATTTTTATTTTCTTTATGATTAGAACTTTAGAGAAAGTATGTGGTAATATTCGTAAACCTGATGATGAAGCATTGAATTAATTCTTTAAGTGTTTCTTGAAAACATCCATTTCTTACGTAAAAGTCAAGAAGAAACATAAGTGAAAGCAGAAACTTATAACCAATTTAATTTACAGAAACAGACAAAAGTGCCCATAACATTCGGCTGTACAAATGAAGAGAATTTCAAGATGTAGAGCGTCCAGGCTGCAACATTTTGTAAACGATAGCGTGATACAGCGACTTGCAGACTACCTCTATAGCAGCAATGGAATGTGTCCTAGACCTCCCTCCTCTCTATTTGGTGATAATGGGGATGACAAGAATAGGGCATCTCAGATTACAAGAACTACCAACACACAGATATGGAGGATTAGGGCGCAACAATATTGTTCGTCGTATAGGAAGCAAACTTTTGGGATTGGGATCAGACCACATAATTTTCACATCTTTTTAACAGAAATTTCGAGGTGTAACTCACGGATCGAATAACCTGGAATCGTCCCGACCACAGAGACAGGTTCGAAGAACTAATCTGGTTTACAAATGGGCCATAGCGCGCTGAAAACGCGACTGGAACTGAAATATGTGCAGAGAGAAACACGATGACCACTCGTCCACTAAGATACAAAATTAACCAGAGAGCTATGCTGAGGATACCAGTGACACTTAAGATGCAATAAAGGCTGGTTTGGGAATGTATTCGCTGATAAACCGCAATAAAGTTACTTTAGTGTGAGTATCTGGGGATTCGGCAGTCGAAGAAAACGAAAAAGCCGAAGAGCTAGCAAAAAACGGATGTTGTTGCGGTGGGATTGCGATCGTTTCATTTATGGATTTTATTTAAAGATTATTGTTTAATTAAATTAAGAATTAGGCCCTGCAACGCCATCTAGCAACTACGGTTCGTACTTCTTGCTGATTTCAACGCATCTTTGGTCGTGATAGTCAAAAATAATATCCCATTTTCGTTATTTATTTTCAAATTATTAGTAATTCATTGTCCGTTAAAATAGCTTTTCATTATTCAATTATTAGTTCAAATTTCGTTCATCAAAACCTTTTCTTTTGTGTGAATTACTTTGCATTGTTAGTTTGTCAGTGACTGATTTGATTAACGTTGCATTTTCCGTATCTGTCCTTTCGCTAAGCGAGGGAGACGCACAGAGAGGCTTCTTAACCATCACACGCGCTGTGGTTCTTTCAGTGAAAGTTTTATTAGTTACCACGGTTGTTGTGGGATATTGTCACGTGAGGAACATCCAGTATCGAGTGCATTTTCTGTTTTACCTGGGACTGCCAGGAGAAGTGTTCGTTGCATCAATATTTTCCTGAAAAGGGTTTTACAAGCAGTTAGCGTAAGCCGGCATTCATTTAGTTTAATGGCGTCATCTTTAGGTCGCTGGTAAGCTGACTTTTCTTTCGGTTGTTAACTTTATTAGTTTTAGTAATCCGGTCCTGTCCTTTAGGACCTATTTTGTTTTGGTTTGAACTTAGGGTGAAAGAAGTGCCTAATTTGGGAGACCGGTTATCGTTGAATTTTACCTTCACCGCTACTTGCGTACAGGGGAGCAAATTTGGCCCTCACGGACAACAACAATAGCGTGACATACCTCTCAGACACACACCGACACCCACCAAAGTTACCAGCTAAGTTTTACATATATTTTTTCTTTTCTTGTACTATATTAAAATTGAATTTACCTTTAAAATCCTATCACGTCGTAAAGACTGAAATTACTAGCCTATATTAAGATTCAAATTTATATTTCTTAAATAGCATCATAATAGTAAATTTATTCATTGCACGATCATATATATAATTTAGATTACTAGTTAAGTGTAGAGGTTAAGAGCGAACACCAATTGTGATCGTAACAGATGTCAACCTATATATACTAAGATTTGTATGCCATTATATTTTATTATTTTGTTTTCTTTGTAACAAATATACAGTGTCACCCAAAAATTTGTGTTTTAAATAAATTATTTCGATCCGAAAAGACCTTCGAGTTTGAGAGCGAACGAACTCTGTAACAATGTGCTTCATATATAAGCCCAAAACTTGTTCTAGGAGTGACTAAAACAGCACGAGACCTGGTAAAGAATTGGGTTAATGAAAAACATAAAGAAAACTGGAACAATACAACCAAGCAGATTTATGGAAAGACATTTAATCACATAAGTAAAGGATGTTTTACGAATCCTTTTTGTTGTAATTTCACCAATGAATAATGAATTGTACTGTTATCAGCAAAAATACAGCTTTTTGCGTATACACTTCTGGACAAAATTAAGGGACCACTGGTAAAATTCAACATAAAAATAAAACAAGATAACGAATAAATATATAAATTAATGTGTTTCCTTAAAGTTTAGTTGATTTGACGGGTATTGAAATTAACAAATTAAAATTAATAAACTAAAATACCAATGGTTTTCTCGTGAACTTAAATCCTGATTTTTAAAAAAATAGCAAAAGTAACATTATTAATAGCGTGCATGCCCTGCTCTTGTAGAAATACACGCTGCTAATCTTCTTGGCATGCTTGAGATCAGGTTTTAGATCTTCTTTTGAGTTATCTGTTCCACTTCTTAAATAAGCAGGTTCATCAAGTGTTACTGGCGGTTTACCTGCGTTTTTAATTTTGTTGCCAAATTGCATCTCTGGGAGTAATTGAGCAACAAAATGGGATTGAGAACAGAGCTTTTGGCAGGCCATTCCAAACATTGGGTATTTGCATCTCTCGACAGACTGTGACAATGTTAGCTGTATGAGGTTTGGCATTGTTGTGCATAAAAGTGAATCCATTGCCGACATTTTTGGAAAATGGTTAAACATGAGGACACAAATTTTGTTTTTATATCTCCTTGTTCTTAACGACCCATTTCGTATTAAGACTATTTCTATATGACCTTTAAATTGTATGCCAGGCTAAATCATTATAACCCCGATCATATTGCCAAATTCTTGAAAGTTACATGGTGCAAATCGCTCTTCTGGTCTTCGTATGACACGAATACGGTGATCATTCCACGCGTCTGAAAACAAAACGCGGTTCAACTTCCCCTCATCCCAACCTTGATGATTTTGCAAAAGTTTAAGAAAATTATTTTGTATGTAGCTGTGAAAATTGGACCGGTTGCTGGTTCTCTAGCAGGAAATTTGTTTTCTTTCAGTCTTCTTATTGTTTTGATAGAAATTTCTTTTCTAGTGGCTAATCGAAGATCATATTTTACTCGCACGAAATGTTACAAACCGATTTTTTAAACTTAAAAAGGGGAGTGGACTTTTCTATTATACGAAACGTGAAGGAAATGTTTCTGTAAGTAGTTTCTTGTAGTAATAATAAATTTGTATTTCAAATGTAACAAACTCAATGTAATAGGAAAGTCTGCCATTCCACATAGAGAAATAATAGAGACATAAATGTCTTACGAATCTTTTTGCAGAAAGTTAAACAATTGCTACAAGTTCTATTATTGATCCGGGGAAGCTCCTGGGAGCAATATACGGGGCTTTCATTGAGGAAAATATTACTGCAATGCGTGTTTTTCATGCACATATACTTTGTAATATCCATAAAATACATATTGCTATAAAAGTTACCCTTTTGTTACGTCCCGCGGAGCGTTCCGACGTTGCTGCGCTGCGCCGCCCGACCCCCACCCGAGCGCCCTCGCCCCCGAAAGCATTTTCCTCTTTTATCTCGTTCTGTTTTTATTAAAACAAACTAAATTTCCTAAAGTTTGTTTGGATTCATGTATTTAAATATTCATTTTTCGGGATGGATTTACATACATATGGGAGGCCCGGATGATATTCGACGCCGTTTACTTTGAATTTTAAATTTCGATGTAATCATATTCCGAATTAAATCAGTTCATTTTGGGGCGGGTCCTCATTCGCTTTCGTCTCGAAAATTGAATCTTCTTGAAACTAAAAGTGGCGACCGGTACGAGAAGAAAAATCTGGAGTTTGGAGAATCTAAAAATTCCATAGAGTGACGTAATATAAGAAAAGTTTTTGTATGTGTATATATTATACCAAGATTCTATTTTGTCTTCTTATATTTTGTTATATCTATATTTTTCCATTCTCCATTTATTTTGGTCCATAATCAAAAATCGAATAATTTAAAAACTCAAAAGATTCATTTTAGAGGCTTAGCATGAGAGTCTTGCTTATTGGAGATGTAGGAAGAGGAAATGGACGTGTGACAAATGACTGTTTAAAAAATCTTTAATCATTTAGAACACATTTTGAAACTTCTAAGTATACCTAGGAATTTTAAGAAAATGTAATTATGAATCATAACACTCGAACACAATAACTTTTGTTATAGTTTTAATCTGGGATTTTATTTTGCAGTCATTAGAGACAGAGCAAACTATTTGCTCAGTCAAAGAAATATGCTTTCATTTAAGGAACTGCTTCTATTGTATGCGAGCAAACGTATATTTTCCTCGACATTTTTTTTAAATGATTTATTTCAATGAATGAGGAATAGCGCAATTCGAAGGAAATTGGCCATAGAGAAAACATTTGCAATTATTGTATTAGTCATTTAACAAACAGAAACAAAACGGCTTCTTGAGCAAATTCTTTATTCTTCACTGTATCTGAGCCATACTACTTACGTTTTTTTCACGCTACATAAAACAATATTTATTTTTTTGAATAAAATAATTTTTCGAAATTTAACTCTTACCTTTTGTAATTATTCAAGTGAAAGTCTAAAAATATGCCTATAACCAAAACATTCTAAAATTATGTTTAATAGACACAAATTTCTATAAATGCAAAAATAATAAACTACTATTTTCCAAATGTTCTTACCAGTGTGGAGCAAAGACACATATGATACCAAATGGTATGTTACAAACGTATACATTGTAAGTACGTATCTACCGCGTATCTTTACACCGAAATAAATAATTATTAATAATATTATTTTATCTGTATACCTTCTTTGTACCCTTACAATAGATCAAATACAAGGGTTTGAGGCAATAAAGGTTTTTATTAACAAGAAAATCTATTAGAACATATGCGAGATTTTATAGGATACGTTTCAATTATACGATTATCTTTCTCAGTCCTGGAATTATAATTAAATCACAAATTTTAAGTTAATTCAAATAACAATTCCTCAAAAACTTTTTATACGGCTTTTACGACATATACATGACATTATGTCATTAGTTAATAATGTCTTGTAGGAAATTTCCTTGCTTGATCGTTTGACATTTCTTTTGCAAAGATATACATAGATGAATACTAAAATATCTACTATCTATCACTATAATTGTGCTATTGAAACGTATCCTATAAAATCTTGTATATGTTTTAATTGATTTTCTTGTTAATAAAAGCCTTTACTGCCACAAACCCTTGTATTTAGTATTATTTTAAATTATTTTTTTCTTTTTGGGTATACGGTAGGAAAATTAAAAAAATTAATTAACTTTTAATACCAATTTATATATAATTTATATTTTGGATAGTTTTTTATTCTTTTTCAAAATATCGTCTTTAGTATTGTGCCTACAAAAAATTAAATTATGCATAATAAAATACATGCACCATATATGTATGTTAATTTTATCTAAACTTTGTGACATTTTTTTTACCTCTGACTGTTCTACGCTACATCAAAAACGGACATGTCTTTTACCTTGTTGGTATACGTTTTAATTTAATAAAAATTAAAGCAATACCATTAAAGAATAAATGGAAAATAAAAGAAGGTTCCCCACACAAGTTCAATTAAATATATTTTTTTTAAAAAGCGTGGTGTATACATACCAACGGCGCTCATACACAAAGTAAAGTATACAGTACAATCTCAAATAAATTACAGCATTAAAACAAGTAAATAACTCTCTCAAGCAACAACACCACAATTCTAAAACAACACAGCGTGATCAACTATATGACATTTGGATTATTATAATACAAAATTAAGATTGCTAAAAAACTTGCTAAAATTGTTTTTATGTAAATATTCTCCGATATTAATCTTTTTTTGATATAATTATCCTCAACATCTAGGATAAGAGGTTCGTCAAATTCAAATTGGTGCCCTGATTTAAGTGCATGACTATACGTAGCCCAGTAGTAGTTCTTCTTTGTAAGTCATATTTATGTTGTTGAATCTGTTTTTTTTTAGATGTTGTGTTGTCTGGTAATTCTTAAATTTTATTTTATATACAACATTCCTCTATTGTAGTTTGTGCTGCTTAGTTTTTGTATTAGATATTAAAAATGTTTAATTTTCTAGGATACGTGATAGTTTTTCGGATAATTCGAGGATGTGAATGTATCTTTGTCGTTGCAAATCGTGGTTTGGATTAAATTATTATGATTTTTTTCTTTGGAGTTTTTGGTTTTTAATATAAAATTGTATTAATAAGATCAATTGGGTATAATAATAATATTGTATAAATGGGAGTAATTGTTAAATATTAGGATTCCTTTTAAAATTATTATTCCCAAAAAATGGATTAGATTGACTTGAAAAAGGCAGATACTCTGCGAAACATAGTTGTTAAGTAAAATGATTCAGATATAGTGTAGAAAATAGAGAATTTACTCAACAAGTCGTTTTGCTTCTACTTCTTAAAGGAATACAGAGTGTTTCTTTGAGTTGTTTCAAACAACTTTAACATCGAACTAGGTAACTACGATAAGATTATCCACAGTTAGATCTAAAAATAACAAGACACAGTCAATGATCACGGTCATGCTTTAGTGTAATCATGCTTAACTAATCACTCATCTGAACTTTCATTTAATTCTTTTAATTCTTTTATTTCTTTTGTCTTTCTGTGATAAACTATAAAAGCTACATAGATTTTTTTTTCCTAATTACTTTTAGGCTGTCACTTGAACTCAGAATAAGTTCTAAATTGAATTTAAAGACTCTTTTGTCTCTCCTTTTGTGTAGCTACTATCAACGTGAAACTTGGAGGGTTGTTAAAGAGGACTAGTGCTTACTGTCATTACCACATTTATTTAAATTATTGTATCCAAATGGTAGTCCTTACACTTAATTTTGTGGTTGTTCGCAGAACATATTATTAAACCAAATTCACGCCATTTTGTCATGTTTGACGTGTTATAGGCAAAGAATTGTTGCTAGTCCAAATAAATCCATACGAAAATTGTCTGCTCAAGCATATATGTTTTTTAATTATTTTAAAATATTATGTTTTCATCATGAATTACACTGGTCAACAGTGAAATTGCTTCTTAGGTGAAAGTACCCAATCCCGAATGAATTCAACGTGCTGAACACGAATATCACATTGAAAAAAGTTGATTGGCTTACGTTCCAGAGATATTGACGTTTTGTCCATTGTATAGATGCTATTGCATAATGTAATGCAATTTAGTGAGAAATTACGAAATTTTGCGTCATATTGCATCAGCCCTTCATGCAAAGAAGTTAATGCAGCATTTGCTGTAAGTTTCCATTGAGAGTGTTGCGAAATTGATTGCGCAATATCAAGCAATAGCTAATTATAGTTTATTTATAAATGGCCGACGTGACAATTAACTCGTGCAATGTCCGTTCATTCGCGCATATTTTTCGAAGCTCTAGCATACACAAGTGTTGCTATAGTGTAAAGTAACTAAACAGTAGCAATGCCTCGTAACTGTGTTAATAGTGCAAATAACTTCTGTTATATTTGCGGAGAAGTGACATTTGCTGCACAGAAAAGAACATCAGTGCAACAGTTAAGAAAGCGTATCATTTGTAATTTGGTTGCAAGATAGGCGACCAGGACAAAGACTGGGCCCCACACGTATACTGCCGCACTTGTACCGTAAATCTTTAACAGTGGCTTAATGGCAAAAGAAAGGCAATGCCATTTGCTGTGCCCATGATTTGGAGGGAGCCACCAATCACGTTGACGACTGTTATTTCTGTATGGTACCACCAGCTTCTGGAGGCATCACCAAGAAGAAGAAATGGACAGTTGAATACCCTAACATACCATCTGCTCTGCGACCTGTCTCTCATGGCGAAGGACTCCCATTCCAGAACCTCCTACAGATTTTTCTATCAGTTCAGACGATGAGGATGGCCATGCGTCGGCGAGTTCTCCTCAACGTGGCAGTAAGGATGATAACTTTTCGTGCTTTGACGAAACATCTGCACCACATAAAATTACCCAGGATGAAATGAACGATCTTGTTCGCGATTTGGATCTGTCGAAAAGCAAAGCGGAGATACTGGCTCAAGACTTCGACAGTGGATCTTCTGGAACAGAATGTCCGAGTGACTTCATTTCGCACTCGCCATCAGCTCTTCGAATCTTTCTTTAAGAAGAAGAAAGCCTTGTGTTCTGCTGCGATATTGATGGTCTACTACAAGCTCTCGGTATTGCACATGATCCCCACGAATGGCGGCTGTTTATAGACGCTTCAAAACTGAGCCTAAAGGCGGTTTTGTTGAATAATGGGAACCAGCTTCCATCCATGCCTATTGCACATGCGGTCTACATGAAGGAGACTTACGGCAATCTAAAGCAGCTACTGGAGACGATTAACTACAGCAAGTATGGCTGGAGATATGTTCTGACCTGAAGTAGTATCTCTGTTGATGGGTTTGCAGCAGGGATATACAAAGTACTGCTGTTTTCTTTGTCTGTGGGACAGCAGAGCAATCGATTTGCACTACATCAAGAAAGACTGGCTCCGAGAGCATTTTTTAACCCTGGAGAAACGAATGTACAGCACCCACCATTGGCACAGCCACACAAAATCATCAATTCCTCCTTTACACATCAAGCTCGGTCTTGTCAAAAACTTGGAAAAGCCATGGATAAGAATGGACCAGCATTCAAGTACCTGCATGAAAAATTCCCTCGACTCAGTGAAGCCAAAATTAAAGAGGCATCTTTTGTGGGCCTCAAATTAGACAGCTCTTCCGAGACCCAAGTTTGAGGAACTTCTTCAAGGTAAAGAAAACAGGTTTGGGATGCATTCTATCAAGTGGCAGCAAACTTCCTGGGGAATGACAAGGCAGAAAATTACAAGTTTCTGGTTGAGGATATGTTGGCTTTGTTTCATGAATTCGGCTGCAATATGTCCTTAAAGATCCACTTTCTTGATTCCCACTTAGATTTCTTTTCTGATAACTGCGGGCAGGTCAGCGATGAGCACGGCGAACGCTTTCATCAGGACATTGCCACCATGGAGCAACGGTACCAAGGCAAATGGTCTACGTCAATGCTAGCTGACTATTGTTGGACAATCAGTAGAAATGCTCCACAAGTCCACTACAAACGGCAGGCCAAAAGAAGTCGAAAGCCAGAAGCAGACTAATGTTTTCTTACCATGTATTATAATATTGACATAAGTACACTTTTTCTGAAATATGCGTAGATTTTGCAGAAAACCTGTAGCCAATTCAGCTTTTTCTTAGTCATTTTCGTGTTCAGCACATTGAATTCATTAAGAAATGACTATTTTCAGCTTGGAAGCATGAACATTTCGAAAATTTGTTGCCCAGTGTTATTCGAAGTTATTTTCTATGGAACTGCTGATAAAGCACTAAAAGAGGAAGTTCATATGCATCGCTATAAAGTTTCAATTTGTCTCCAAGATTTTCAGGCATGAAGGAATTACTGTTAATGGTTTCATGAAAATTTATATGATAATGATGATTTTTACGTTTGCTTTTTTGTTTTTATGTTTATTTACAATAATATAAGGATTATCTTGTAATAAGTAGTCCATATGCATAAGGAAATTATTATTATTATTATTATTAGCTGATAGGATTGTTTCTATTAAGGCTTTCAGCTTTCCTCATCAGTTAAGTATCATACATTAGAAACCTTTCTGCTTTTCAAATCGTCGCAGTTCCAGTGCTAATTTCTAGTGATTTACTTGAATTCTATGAGTGAAAAAGTATAAGGATGGTTTAGTTTTATAAAAACAATCAATTTTAGCAAAGTGTAATTACCAATTTCCAAACGTACAAAGTTTCATTGAAATCGAATTGAGTACGCTCGCTTGTAGATGATTCTACTGTAAAATTAAAAGTGAATCTCATTATCTGTGGGTGAAACGCGAAAAAACGTTAGCGCTTTGATACAGATAGCAGGGAGGACAAGGCACAAACGCATAGCGCGGCGAATAGACTTACACAATCACGAGTGGCACTCATCGTCTCCTTTTCGTCTTTGCACACGCGGAAGCTCTCCGGGAGGCGGAGGAAGGGGGCGAATTTCGCGCTGCTTTTGTTTTAAAGCGGACTCAATGCTTGATAGGCGGTAATTCGATAAACCACAAGTCGATGAAGCGGAGAGAGCGAGAATGGAGAACGAGAATGGGGGAATATGGATTGCGTTTACTCGTCTTTATGTTTGCCTTCGACGGAGAATATCTCCATTGAGACGCGAAAGTTAAATGTAATTTAATGACTGAAGTGAATAAAGCGAAATGTTACTGGAGAAAATTACAGATGGCGCCAGTGTATACCAAATTATGGAGGATAATAGGAGTTATTGATTGGTATTTAATGGCGTGGTGTTTGGTAAAGGTTTTCACACAAATATTGCGATGGATAATATCAGAATCCATTTTACATGTCTTCAAGCATAAGGTCAGCAATGTTAGTACTAATTGAATGAATCAATACTTTGGAAGTATTAAATTCGAATTTCAGAAGGGAATACTCCTTTGATATTACTTTAAAATTCCTCAAACCGGGTAACTCTAAGACTGACTAAGTAACTTTAAGATTATTGGAATTTCAAGAGTGATTACTTTTCAAATTACTTTTGGACGGATTTATTTTTCTTTACTTTCTCGTTTGATATTGTCTATCTAAACAGTAAAGATTGATTCATATCTGCAGACATTGGAATTGCCAGACACGTTTCGTGGCAGACATGATTTTTTTTGCCTAGTATAAACACGTATCTAACAGATGCTGATACGTTAGATATAAATACTCTCATAAACAATACAAACAAGACATTTTGCCGTGTCTGCCACAATACGTACTGCCACGTCCAATGTCTGCAGATATGAATGACCCTTTAAACGTGTTAGTATCCCGTTGATAAGAGCCAGATAAGTTACTAACAAGGAAAATCTCCCAGATCTTAGTCTCAATTTTGGTCGTACTTTTTTCCAATACCCTGGAGTGGTTTTTGTAAAATATTAGTCATAGATGGTCAAGCATTTATTTCTTATAATAGTGTATTACATACCGAGTACGGAAAGTAACTAGCATCACGCACGATGTGTTTGGCATATGTATGTGTAATGTTGGTACAAGAAAGATTATTGTTTTCACTATGTTGCATTTATCCCACTCTTAGTTTAAATCAGCACATTTTAACTTTTTTCTAAAACATTGACCTTACTAAAGGGGAAATCCATATTTTTGTTGAATTCCATTTGCTAATTCATATAGTGTTTAACATATAATATATTTAGATTTTCGTTGAATGGTTAACAGATTAAAGTTTTCAGGAGATCTCATCTATATAAGCACAGATGTGATTGCATCTAATGTTGCACTGAGAGTACGACAGATATTAAATTAAAAAGAAAAGTGAGGGTAATTAAGAAATAAAGATTAGGCTATCCAAAATTACAATTAATTTAATGCAATTATGACGTTGAAATGATTTTTGTCAAAATCCAGTCCTTTTTAAAGTACTCTGACCTAAACACTTTCATAAATTCTAAATGGTTTACGAAGATTTATTTATATATCAACTTAATAATTACACCAATGTTTGGATGATAATACTAAAATTGCATTATAATCCAAAGTTTTCTACCCATATAGCAGCAAATTCGTTGGAAGCATATCTGTATTAAAGAAATTATCATACAGATGGCGCTTTTCCTATTTTACTTCAGTAATAGTCAACGAACTCTATAAAACACTGGAACGCGCTTTCGGGTGCACGCAATAACTGAAAAGAGGTCTGGCTTCCGCTATCTTTAAATATGGTAAATTGACGTATAATGATTGACGCAAATAGACGAATATATTGCACTCTCATACTGTTTACTGTCAAAAGCAGTTAATGTCATTTTTCGACATATTAAAGTTTTGAATTAGAATCATCGTATATCATCCTTGTTGCATGTGTTGAGGAAGGAAATATGCGTCAATTCAAATTAAAGCTTTGCGCCAGAAGATAGCAGTTCAGGTATGTTCATATATCATTTTAAGTGAGTTTTCTTAATTTTCTCTAAAAACCTTGGCACATACCCTGTTTAACACTTTCGTTGTTCACATTTTTCTGTAACACAACCATAGATAATAAATACGTTATATAGACATAGATGGCAATGTTAGTACAAATTTTGTTAGTCAGTAACCATATAGCGTCAGTTCTGTGGAACTAAAAATTACGAGCGGGAAATTTGAATTACTGACAACCTTTCAAAATTTTTTGACATATGCATATAAAGCTGGAAGCAAGGACGACTAACAGCAAGGCTGTTATAGGTCGAAGTTGTACGAATTACAATTTTGCTCAATTAGACGTCTTACACTTACTAGAGCGCTGACCCTTATCACTCAAATGTGTCTTTTTTTTTACATCTTGAGAATGCTTACCTAAATCGCTAGATAGCAGGAGACAATTAAACAAACGTAAAGAGGTTTTAGTTTTTACAACAGAGGCAAATAAGTCGTTCAAATCAAATTACTCAAATACGCTACATCGACAATAATAAATGTCAATTTTTTGTATTTTTTGTAATTTTTTCAAATTGTCAACAACTGCGGTTAGTTACCCTACGCGGTTACCTAAGTTATCATGGTTCGATCGTCAGATTTTTGTAGGCGACGTACGACGGCAATTTTAGCGCCAAGGAGACAGTCCTATGAACTAACAAAGTGACATGACGGACGTGACTATGGGTTTGCTATATATTAATAGGCCTGAATACAACTGAATGATGAAATAAACCATTTCAATAAATATTTATATAAAATCAATGAATTTAAAATAATTAAGCTTGAATCCAATTTTTTTGCAGATATAAGATTAAAAATTATGCAAATCTTGATGGTTTTAACATACTTCCTATTGTAGCCTTCTTACTAATAATAAAAAATGGTGGATTAATTGTGATTCGGAGTACTATTCGCAGGTCATTGTTAAGTATAGAAAATATGAGAACACATATGAGCTATTCATTATTAAAAATGGGAAATAACAGATGTGAAAAGCAAAATTCCGCATAAACGCAATCCCGCCGTTTGGAATTTGCCACATTCAAAGATGGCGACCGGTTATCTAGCGGACATCACAATATTCCGTTTAGATATTTTACACTTCATATTATTAATATGGGGTGATAAAGCGTAATATCCATGAAACTCTTACTTTCTTGCAAAGCAAATTGGATCCCCGTATTGTTCGGTATAGCAATATAACATTGGAACATGTTACATGATAGGGGTGTACAAGTTTTTGGCCTAAGACTCACGTTGGTACAATCGGTAATTAGCAAAATAGGCAGTGTCTAGGGGGGAACGTGATAATTAGACATAGCTTAATTTTGGCTAGCGTAGTTAAAAAAGCGTTTAAGGATAAATTTGATAATGATTGGCAGGATAGATCAGAAACTACCTTAAATGGGAGGTGGATTACGAAATTTATCGATAAAGTTATACCTTTGAGGAAATGAGGATTAGATTGCCGTATCAGGTGGTAGAGTTAATAACGAGTCACGGTAATTTTAAATCATTTTTATGTAGAATTGGGAGGGTTAATGATTTACATTGTGAATATTGTGGGGTATATACAGCAGGACATGTTTCTACTTACTGATGAATGGCGATCGCGTACAGAAGCTAGGGCATTAGTTGAGGGGTTAAATTGGCTGCGACGCGAAAGAGATATTACGGATAACGAGTTGGTCCAATGGTGGGAATTTTGTAGTAATGCTGCTAAAAAGTTAGATAGATTACGACATGATATTTACATAGTAAGGGGTTAGGGTTGCCATCCGTTCGATTTTCAACCGGACGGTCCGGATACCACGCAATGTGTCCGGAGTGCGGTTTAATGCTAGAAATGTCCGGTTTTGCACAAATTGCATTATTATATACATGTACCTATTAGAGTTACCAATCCTAAAAAAAGGTCATTACATTAAGGATGCGAATAGCATAGAAATAATACACAAAACGAAATGAATGTTGTGACCCAAAAAAAAGGCTCCCAACTAATTTTAGCTTGATATTACGTATGCAGTTATAACAATGTCCGGGTCTGGGGTCAGTGATTCTCCCTTCCCCTACGAAAATGTCCGGTTTTGAGTATATTGAAAAGTGACAACCCTAAGTAGGATAGTACGCATTTATGAATGAATATTTCATACCATTTAATGGTCTGAATTGGGTGTTAATTATAATGGCCCATCTTTCCGCTGATGGAGGAGAACTTCATGATCTAGAAGAGCTGAGGAACTGCCTCGAGGCGGCACATCTGTTGGAATGGAAAGGATGTGAGGCTGCCTCTTCCAACTCAGAAGGATAATAATAATAATTTGCTGGTATTATTAGCAAGGCCTGGGCTGGTTCCCAGGTCCTGCTTCCGGAGTAAGCTACTTCCATGGTCCTTTATTTGCTCCTTGGTGAATGCTGGGAAATAATTGAAGCCGTTCCATGGGCATAAATATAATAACAACTCATAGCTGAAAAAATTATTATATTTTTGTTATTATTAATAATAATCATAGAGAAATTATTTAGTTAAAATAGGAACATTTCAATTCTTATGGAACCATATAGATACTTGGAATAGTGCAGTATCTTTAAGTGGAGCATGGAGTTTAGGATTAATTGCAATTATTTAGCTTTCCATAAATAGAAGAGGTTCTTGGAACTGATTATTTGGTGTACATTTTAAGAATTCTAACATATCTAACCGATAATTTACGACAACAGTTCAATTAAGTTAAAAATAAAGTTTTAGTTCGGCCAAACATTCTAAGTGAATGAGAAAATCGTATATATACTTTTCATCTTCTCATATATATTTTTTTCGTTTATATTTAACTTCATACTTTTCTTTGTTCTCTATTTAAAGTAGTATCCTTTTTGCTTGTTTTTGTGTTCGTTCGGAACTCGTATAGGGAAAATTTAAAAATCAAGCTGTTTAAGTGTTTTTTTTAAAATGTTACAGTTTTAATCCCTGGAAAAGAAACTACACTATCACATAACAAGATCTGTTAGAAAATAACAAACACTTGAGCCAAGTTACATTTTTCTCGAATCCTAACTGTATATGTAATTGTAATGAATTGCTTGCATATATGTTAATTTATATGTGATTTGAATGTAAATTATTAGATTAATTGCCTACTTTCTAGTAAGAATTTTTACTCCTCTGTATAGGGAAAGTGTTTTTATGTAGTGACAATCTAGAAATCTTAAAATTCAAGTAGAATAAGGTTTCTCTGAGTTAGATATACAATTATTTCCATGCGAGAAGTTAGTATTAACAAAACGGCAGGAATGTAATTTACTTACGTTATATAATATAAAATATATTCCGTTGTACTTGAGTGGTGAAAGTCGATTATATTTTTAGCCATTAATACTAAAGGTATTTTTGTAAATACTTCCTTCTAATAATAACAACTTGTTCGTGCATGTTGACGGGTTTATTTAAAATAAATGAAAGTGCAATTCATGTACTCATTAACCATTGCGAATTATATCACACAATAATGCAAACCTCTCCTGAGTTAGCATACACAATGTAAGTACATAGATTTCAACACTTATTAGTATTCTATTTAAGATGCGAGTACATGCTGCCGAAACATTTAAAATTGTATTGGAACGCGCGCACCTTTCTTCTGTTTGAACAATTTTATCCGATTTTATGTATTTTATTGCTCCTTGTCGACGTTAACCTAAATTCTAGTTAATCTAAAGGAAAGAAATCAATACATCGTGCAGCAATGAAGTGTAGTTTAACAGGAAGACGTTGAATACCTGCCAATTTACATTGAAACGTACAATATCTGTAATTGAATCCAGAAAATATTGCGGTACACTTTTTAATTTATTAACAGATGTCGCGTGAAGTTTTCATTACATCATTAAGTTTACTCTAGCGCATCAACAGATGCGATGCTTTTGAAAGTTGCAAAGATGTATAAGATGTATAACGTATTCGAGAGAGTGGGTATATTTAATTTCGCTAACTTAAATATATTGACCTGGCAGCGAGCTGAATCTGTATGTTGCCGGGCAAGTGGTGTGGACGCATCATTTCATATAGTGGAGGGTATACACAAACGCGGATAACTTAGACGAAATTAAATCAAACAAGGAAGCACCAGATCTCTGTATACAAACCGAGATTATCCCCGTTCTAATATTGTATTGATTGCGTCTTAGTATTAGTAGAACTGGCAGCAGGAATAGCAGCACCCACCTAGCGATTCCAGATTTACTGCTTTAGATATATCTAGGTCGCCTTGTATTGAAGATTTGTCTAATAATACGGAAGTGAGTGTACAGCTGATTGTGAGCGGGGATATTTGTAATAACGTTATATGAGAAAAGTGGATTGAAAAATGAAACAGGAAAAAGAAGAAAATCAAAATAAACTTGATAGATGTTGTTGCTCTAACTTCAGCCATATTTATTGCAATTATATTTGCAAATATGCAGGGTCCATTTTTTTTTACGAATTTACTACTGAAACTAATAGAGATAAAAAGTTGCATTAAAATCCAGCAGAATTTGGACACAAATTTCTACGTACGAGTGTTGATTACTCTTTATGAAGACGACGTAGCTTTGGTGGTTGCTAGGTAAAAGAGTTCGTTCCTAAAGGAACATAGGCCTGAACTTACTAGGGATCTATTGAATAAAGGCATAGGCCTGGTAGATGATACAATCTGCAGATTGTTCCAAGAGGACGAAGAAACACCAGTTCATGTGCTGTGCCAATTTGAAGGCCTGGCGAGGACAAGGTTTCTAATACGGGTGTGGAGAACCTCACAGCTAGCAGCTACACAAAGAAGCCGCTTTCAAAGATGATAAGCCTAATTAAGAGGGCAAAATTAGAGAGCACAATAGATCTGAAAAGGTCGCGGTGAAACAGGTCCATAGGCCACCCGAATCCTAATCGAATCTAATCTAATCTAATCTTTGGTGGTTGCTGATGAGGTTACAGATGATAGGAATGACGCTTGCAATGAGGTACTTGACAGAGCGTCAGCATGGTTTATGAGAAATAAGCTTCATCTTAATGAAAAAAAGTGTTTATTTAAGATTTCACCCTTTACAATATAAAGTCTCGCTAGGCTTTTTTTTAAATTTACCAATAAATAATAACCAACTTACCAAAGTGGGCCGCACTAAAATTTTTGGGAGTGTGGATGGATAAGTTACTTAACTGGAAACTTCATTGTGAGAATCTCATTCTCAAACTTAATTCTTTGTGTTTTAAGATCGGTGTTGTCGCTGCAGCAGTTGCTTACTATATATTATGTTCACGTCTTTAGCAAGCTTAGTTATGGTATTATGTTTTGGTGAAACTCTACCTTGTTTAAGGCGTTTTTATTTGTTGACTATTTGCCCTCTTTAGTTTTGAATTTTTATTTACTTCTATCATTTCTTATCCCAAAAGTTATTTTCAGAGTTATAGTGAAGTAAATGATGAAGTGTGGAGTAAGAGGTGTTAAAGAAGCAATATAAAACTAAAAACATTTTAAGGTTTACAGTTAAGACCCCGGTAAACGACTTATTCTTGTTCATAAGAGTGGTCCACGTGTTAGTGTTTTCAACAGAAAAGCGAAAAGGAAGTCCTTTATATCCGTTCATGCGGTCATGGGTAAATTATAATGGTTAGTATTAAATTAAATACATACAAATTGGTAGAGAGTTGCAAATGCTGGCAGTAGAGTACGCTACACATAAAGCGCAGAAAAAACTACACCTGCTGTTCCTTCATCGAGCGCATCAACAGCCTGTAACAAGCACGATTGATGCCCAAACACAAAATGTATCAGAGAGAAATAAAATGGTGGCCGGAAAAATTTATAGATGCAATCAGTAGTATATTTATGCAATTAAATTCTGTTCTGATTTAAATTTTCTACACTGAGAAAAATGGTTAAGTAACTCTATACTTGACAAAAAATTGTTTACATAGGTAAAGTTCCCTTGAAACTAATTATCTTCAATTATATCTGCAAACCACCCAGTTTCCTGAATGCAAACTGTTACTTAAATATGCTTTATAAGTATATACAGATGCTGAACGAATTGTGCAGTAACGTATTACTTATGACACAGCACAAACGTTATAGAAGTACAAGAATGCTGATCACTATTAAACTCATGTATCTCTTAAATAGCTAACACTTCCACAAACGTGATTGTTGAGTTTTGCTGCCACTCCGTGAATGGAGTTTAGTGTTCCTGATTGGCAACGCGGCGAATAATAAAATAGTCCCGAGATCTACTCGCGCAAGCGCGGGCTGGCGTCGAGTAAGAGTGCGACGGCGGACGTATAAAACGTCGTCGAAAAAGAAGTGGCCAAAGAGTACGGCATTGTAGGCCAATGGAACGCAAATATATTAAAAAATACCGGTGGGTAACTCAAGCCTCATCCGTATAAAGAATCCCACGAAAGAGAAGTACCGAACCTATAAGCAATCGATGTTTCAAATTCAGTTTCAAACCAGGGTGGGAATTTGAATCCCATCATTATGATATAGCTGCGCCCCTGGAAGTTAAATTGGATGCCGTCGCTAGTGATCCACAGCCAGTGCCAACTGATCTAAAGATACCCAGAAAAGCCGACGTACGCCAAGAGGATCAACTCTCGAGACAACACATAGGCAAGACCAAACAAAACCGCAGTTACCGCCTAGGATAATATTCTTTTTTGTTATAGTTGTAATTCAAAGCATATTTTCTTGTCCTTTGTAGATTTCAATAATAAATAACGTTTCAAGGGCCCCATCTACCCTATTTTATTATGGCTATGTTCATTTTTTCATTAATAGGAAATATGTAACGAGTCATAGAAATATTGTTTAAAATAAACTGTTGTTAAGCGAACCAATATATAATCAGTAGTCACTGAGCTTTGTCCTATAAAATAAAACATTACTAATAATACTGCTTTTCATAACAAAATTTAGTGATATTAAGTTGAAACAACATATACAAGTAAGTATATTATATATATATATAGAAAACCATTAACTTTTATATATCAGTATCTAGTGACGCGGCATTAATGAATACTGTTTCTTATCACAGTAATCCAAACAGCTTGCATATTGAGGTAAAATGAAGGTGTGATAGTCTATCATAGCAATATTACACTACAGAGCAAATTACTCTACGCAACGCATAGAATATATTTGATATACTACTCAGTTTACGTATCAAAGTAAATATATACCGGATCAAATCGGTCGTAAGTAACTTAGATTGCTTGTGTAATATCAGTGTTTAGGATCCCTTTTTTACAGTCCTAAGTAATCTGTGCTTTTTCCCCTATCCAGTGAACTTTACTACAAATTGTATTTTCATTTATGATATTAAAATTTTTTCTCAGTGATAGAAAGCAGTAACAGTAAACGTACAAGAAGTGTGGAAACAAATAATATACATACACACTTTCCTCACTATAACGTTTACTGCACTTTGGGTTTAAGTTAAAAAAGGTGATAACCGCAGAGCTCTTATGGAGAAGAATGACATTTCTGCATAGATTTCTCTTTAGGGTGGGCAAAAAAATGTGGGGACAATGCATTTTTCATTTCCTCATTCTTGAAAAATGAGAACATTAATTATTAAAGGTATGAATAGATCTGTATTCACACTAATAGAAAAAAAGAAATAGTAAAAGGATCTGGATGATAACGAAAAAGAAAAAAACGGTTGAAAAATGTCATATAATCCTTCGCATTTTATATGTATGTGTAAGAAAAATTGAAAAAATTCACTCATTTGGGGAGAAAATAGAAATGATTTTGGTAAAACAGTGGCCAGCCTAAAATTATGATTTTATGCCCCATCAAAAGTGTAGCACTTTATACGAAGATGGCGCCACAGAAATTTAAAAAAAAATAATTTTATAAATGTAATTGAATCCATGTGATACCTACGTAACTGCATTTTCATAATAACAATACCGAAAATGTCTGTAAATAAATGAAAAACTGAAGATAAATTGTTACATTACAATATGATTCCCTGCATTATTCCTTATAAAATCAGCAACAATTGAAAGATATTCGTTAAAAAAGTTTTATATTTACTCATAGCTACAATTGTACTGTACATAAAAATAAACTGCGTCTATAAAAAATTCAAGAATATTCATTACGGCAAGCAATAATCGAGTTATTTAATGATCAGCATCGAATATGCCTTGTCCATCATTCAATTATTCCACCACACCTTTTATCAGTACTCTTCAGTCTATGTGTTCCATTCCTCAACAATTAATTCTCTAATATTTTATTTTCACCTAACGACAAACCATAATATCTCTCCAAAATACTAATTGAATTTAAAAGTCAATGTGCAAAATACGTACAGTTGGAGGCATTGAGTGCACAAATTCTTCGTAGTAGGAATTTTTATATCTTCTCTAGAGGAAAAATCTAGCTCACCCCTTTTTGACTAGTATTGCTATCATGGATATGAACGACTGCAGTTCACATGGAATATATTTTTCTTTGCAGACTACATTTCTTATTTCTTAAAAGATGCATTTTTTAGGTTATGTCATGCACAAAAACACGATCGATATCACAAAAGATGACTTTCTAGCAATAATAGCTAGAAATAATCATTGTCGCACTAATTAATTTATTGAAATAATTTAACACCTTTCCATGTATTATTTGACAAAAATGTATCATTTGTACTCGCATAAGTGCCTTTTAACATTAACTTTAACAACAGTCGATCCTCAGAGCGGCTGGGCTCATTTCAAGTTTTTCCTGAATTATTCAAATTAGTAACAGAGATAATTAACAACATGGACATTTGCCATATTCTCATCACCTGTTGATCTCATCAATATATCCTACAACAGTGCTTTTCTATAAAAACAATAAATAATCTATAAATAGGCAAGCACAGATAAGTTCGAGCATCTCAATTCTCCTTACAAAAAAAAAATTCTGATTCCATTGCACGCTCGTTATGTTATGTTTATCTGTTTATGTTCAAAAAAACATCCGAATTTCATATGCCTTGATTTCTCGGCAATTCCCGGCGCGCGTCCCCGAAACTTTCTGCTTCTTGGCGGCAAATACAAATTTATCAAGTTTTTTAATAAATGAATAAGTGTCCAATATAAAATAAAATACAAAAAGAAACAATAATAAGTTTTTTTTTAATTTTCCAATTGATCAATAATAATAATAGTAATTTCATGTAAAATCCCTCTAACAAAACTTTTTCCCCTAGCTACCCCTAAAGGAATTTCTCTCTATATACACAAAAATGGCATCCGACTCTGATTCACTCGACTTGACCACGTGATATACCCATGTGTTTACACAAATATACGAAATTATATATATTTTTCGCCGAAACAATTTGAAACGGCCGCGCCCTCTACATTTTAAAAGATTTGTTAAGTCCTCGCACCTCTTGACAGAAAAGGAAATTTTTTCATGTTGTACCCCCCCTTAAGGGGAAGTACAACGAACACATGACATCACCTTTAAAGCAGCAGATATTGTATTTCTAGACGAACCCTGGATATTCTTAAAAGGAAGTTAAGTAAAATCGTGGCACGATACGATATAATAGTGCAGAAAACCCAAGGTTTGATGGTAAACGATATATTGTCTTACATGCAGTACAAGACTTCCTTCGTATCACGCGATTTCCAAATGCTATCGAATTGATAGGCAGGGTCGAAAGGATATTACAATAAGCATATTGATCGAAATGAGTCAAAATGAAATGGATCGAAACAATAATGGAAAATGTGGCAAAAAGCTTGACAGCTGTACCCAGACTCTGCAAAATGCATATCACAACGAGAAATAATTAAAGAGTGTAAAACATGAAGCAAACTGAAGAGACTCTGTTCTGACAGTTATTGCGGATCAGAAGATGAAAACGAAGAATCAAATTAAATATATTTTTAATTGGCCACTATTTTTGTTCTTTCCCATACTATTGACATATTTATTTACTGCATATTATGTTTGTAATAACATATTATACAAATTAATGTCTACATAAAATAAACGTCATCTTTCTTTAAATTAATCATTGTAACGTATATTAAAGTAATATATATTAAAGTAGAGTTTCCCATAAGGCATCGATTTTGTCGCACGAGTTCAAGTTTAGAACGAGCCGCAGGCGAGTTTTCTAATGCGAGTGCGACAAAAGCCTATGAAACGAGTCCTCTTATACTATTTTTTTCTATTTGCATTAATAAATTGATAATAAATACTTAAAAAAATTCTCATTAAAAATGTTGAAGTTTTATTTTATATGAAAGTTGGTTCACATGACTTACGATTGACATTTGACGATTCAAAATTCAAATTCGGCTATTTTAAAATTGGTTTAAACAATATATTTCATAAATATAGTCTCTGTAAACTTGTAAAAAAATGAGTGATACTGAGACAAATTTTATCTTGTACGCCACCACAATTGGCGTGAATTGCGGATAACGCCGTCATAAATTATTACGCGAAAAAATCAAAGCAGTATAATGAAATGCACATCAATTGAACTATGGGCTTACCAGAATAATGTCAACACAATATCTAAAACATTTATTGGCATATTTGAATTACAGGTAAAATAAAGAAATCTTCTACCTATGGTTATGTATTCCCATGCTTCGTTCTTGCTTTTTCCATTTATAAAATACAGACATATCAAAATATATTAACTAACACCGCCTTTTAAAAACGATTCTCTGAGGGATACGAGGCTAAAATCTAAAATTTTTATGCTTGAAGTATTAACCATTTATATGAAGAAGGTTTGACGCATTGTATTTACGCAATAAAGGTACGATATTATTTTGCAAATGTAAATTTTTTATGTAATCGGATTTGATTTTCCGATCGTTTAATAATGGGTTAACGGTGCCTGTAACGAGATGAATTAACAATGTGTCCACACATGATTGAATTTAAGAGTGGATATTTTTTGGTGGCAGTACCTAAAACAAAAAAATAATTCGTAGAGTTTTTTGCAATACGGATGAAAGATGGAATTCTTTAATTCAAAATATGTCCGCCGGACCAAAAAATATTAATCATTCAGATTCCTTCCTTACATATCGCAATGGTTATTGTAATATCGTGCCGATTGGAATTAATACGATTGGCAAAAATGCCTAATTTATAGCTGATTTTCTAAAATTGCCCAATTCAGAGCTTTATACTGGACTTGCTTCAGACTTCTAGTGCTACACACTTAGCAGACGCAGGCAGTGATTTGCTGACTAAAAAACGTCATGGGGATGGAAGTCATCTGCGGTGCTGAGGGTTACATCGAAACACTATGAAAAGTAAAGTGGCTGTAGCGCACAACTTATCAGGGCAAGACATTGGTCATTCTAGAGTTATATCATCGAATGATTCTTCATCAGCAAGAGTCACATTAAAGCCAATAACATAACTCAGCAAAACTTTGTTACGAAGATTTTGCCTGGCATAACAATAGCATGCTCAAGATACTGTTCCGTCAGTGTAAATGTATACAGAATTCCACGTTTCATAACAATAACAATGAACCTAAATGGTTGTATAGAATTTTGAATTTAAAGTATTTACATTTACATGCATTAAACGTAATTTTGCTTTCTGTCATAATGTAATTCAATACAGCCAACCTATAGAAATGAAAA